>PUFA01000182.1:3000000-3278486 GCA_003508835.1 Eonycteris spelaea
TAACAGACGCACAGGCCGAATGACAGAAGAGCCACGCTCCCTGGGAGAGCCAGACACCGAGAACGCACGACGTGATTCCTTGTGTGGAAGCCTCTGGAAGGTGCAGCCTAACGATGATACCAGAGAGCAGGAGAGTGGTTGCCGGGGCCAGGAGGGCAGCAGGCGGTGTCCCACACCGTGTGGTGATGGTGTCACCAGCGTGCACGTGTCCAGCACCAAGATAGGGTGTCTTAAATGTGTGTGTTTTTTATGACAAATATCCCTCAGCAAAGTTGTAGAACTTTTAAAAGAATCCATCAACACAAGGGTCACAGCACAGCGTGCTCGTTCACACGGGCAGTGTCACTCGGCCATGAAAAGGCGGGGAGGCACTGACACTCGCCACAACGTGGACAGACGCTGAACGCAGGACGCTCAGAGAAGCTGGACACACGGTGTGTGATTCCATTTATGTAAAACATCCAGAACAGGTCCATGGGGAGAGGAAGTGGGTGAGGGGTCAGGGGCTGGAGAGGGAATGGAGGTGATTGCTAAGGGGGACAGGGTGCCTTTTAGGACAGATGAAAGTATCCTGGAGTAGATAGAGGTGCTGGTTGCACAACCTTGTGAATGCATCAAGTACCACTGAATTGTACACTGTGAAACGGTTAATTGT
The DNA here is from genome assembly GCA_003508835.1 of Eonycteris spelaea. Taxonomy (NCBI): domain Eukaryota; kingdom Metazoa; phylum Chordata; class Mammalia; order Chiroptera; family Pteropodidae; genus Eonycteris; species Eonycteris spelaea. The sequence continues at coordinate 3,000,656 of PUFA01000182.1, forward strand.
GTTATGGGAATTTCACACCAATAATACAGGACAAGGAGTTCAATTCCCCCTGAGGGCCTGACAGGAACCCACAGGGAACACAAAAGGCCCCAGCAGGGGCCCGCGGACCGGGAGGGAGGGTGGCCGGCCGCCATCCAGCATCTCTGGTTACAGAATCCCGGTGGTTCTCATCTGGGGTCCCCTCTCCCCCAGTTTCAGCCCATGTCTTCATGTGGGAGGGGCTGACTGCCGTTTCCACCAGCAGGCCAATGAGAACCAGCCTTGGGATGTTTCCTGCTATTATTGGGCATGAGGTACCCCCTTCCTCTAAGGTCTTGTGAATGTCAATGCAGTTTCCAGGTGACAAGGAGAAAAGACAAGCTGAAAGACGGGGCGGTCCGAAATGACACTGCTAGGTTCCTGGATCCAGCCATGCCTGAAGCTGTCCAACGCGCAGGAAAAAGTCCTTCTCTCTCATGCCGTTTCTATTGCGTGCCACTTGGAGTGGAAAACGCTGCGGTCAGGTGCATCGGGCAGGGAGAGCGGTGGAGGCAGGGCCTGCGGAGGCACGGGGCCCCAAAACCTGCACCCAGGCCTCCGTGGCCATCTCTGCTCTTGTTCACGGGAAGCTTTATTCCGTCCCTCTCCTCTCAATCTTCAGAACGGCCCCACGTCCCGCTTTCTAAGTTTCCATCAAGTGCAGAGGCTTTCTCCGGTCCTCTCTGATACTAAACTCAGAAAATCCAGGGGCCACTGGAAAGACCAAGAAACCAAACAGATGACTACACTACTGTCAGCTCCCACCCTCAGTACGAGGCCAGGGGCAAGTGGGAACCTGCAGCCCCCGAGGGTCGAGGGCGCTGGGCCGGGCAGGGCCAGGCAGCAAGCCCACGGCGTCTGCAGCTTACCTCCAGGCCTGCTGCATCCGACGCCGCGGCCCGAGCGGGCCTGGGGGCGGACAGCCGGGAGGCGCCGCTACCGGGAACCTGGGGGTCCTCGCCGCGGACCCTGCTCCCTCCGCTGCCAGAGGAGGAAGCACCGCGCTCTGGACGGGAAACGTGCCGAAAAAGTCCCCACAACAAGACAACTCGCGAGGAGCAAACAAGCTCGGGGAAGCGCTGCCTTCTGGCCAGGGCTCCACGGACAGCGAGTCCGTGACGGACAGCCCGAGTCCTCCCGACTTCAGAGCTCGGCCTGCCGCTCTGCGCGACGCTGGACAAGGCGCCCCCCGCGGCTTGGCCTCAGTTTCACTGGCTGTAAATGAGGTAACCGCACGTAGTGAGGACGCCAGCCAAACAACGCGTGCCGCACTTCCTCGCCCGGGGCGGCACAGCTAGGGACGAAGACGGAACCGGCGGCCCCTGGCCACATGAGCACAAAGTCCCGCCCCAGGCCCCGCCCACTCGGCCGCGCCTGCTTAACTTCCTCCGGCCCTTCCCGGAAGTCACTGTTAAGGTCTTCCGGGTTTGCGCGCGCAGCGGCCGCGGGTCCGGACGCCGCGAGGTTGGTCGCTGAGGGGCGGGGTCTCTGCGCGCCTGCGCAGTGCGTCCGGGCCGGGCGTTACTGGGGTCACCCTGAGCTGCAAACCGCGTCGTGATGCTGACCAGGTTCCTCGGCCCGCGCTACCGCCAACTGGCCAAGAACTGGTGAGGACGCAACCCCGACCTCCGCCGCCGCGTGGCCCCATCAGTGCGCGCAGCACCGCCCCTAGACCTAGACCCCGGATCGTGTCGGACCGCAGATGGGGACACTGAGGCTCAAAGAGGCGAAGCGCTCTGTCCTGGGCGCACATACATGGCGTGCTCCCGGCCCCGTGGCCGAGCCTCTCTGAGCCCCAATTTCTCCACCTGCACCTGGGGACCGTGATTGTGCCTACCAGAAAGGCACCCGCCCTGTCCCCGCCCAGCACCCTCGACTCAGCTCTTGGGGTCTGAAAACTGATCCTGTTCATTCCTGGCTTTGCTTTCGTTTGGCTTTTGAAATGATCTTGAACGGGGAGCTTAAATGCGGTGGCTGCACCTGTCCCTATCCTCCACGTGGCAGCGGGATCGGGGTGACCTCGGCAGGGACTTGCCTGGTGCCCACGACGCGAGACGCTAAGAAAGCGAGGCCTGCACTTGGCAGTCGCGTCCCCGAGCTCGAGCAGGGAGAGGGGTGGGGGATGGCCGTGGCAGGGACCGTCAGGTAAACACAGGTGGTATTGATTAACAGCTGGGGTAACCCGGGCCCTGGACGGTGAGAACCACCAGTGCCCACGCAGTCCCTGCAGCCGGGGGCTCGGACCTCCTGCAGCTCAGCTTGTCCAGTCTCACCTGGGCTTGGTCAGAGCAGCAACGGCCTCATCCAGGCTTTCAGTCAGTAAGCACTTACTGAGCACCCACTGTGTGCTCGCACCTAGCGCTCTTGGGTACCAGAGACTGATAAATGGAACCCTTGTAGCTGACGTTCTAGTCAGTGGACAAGAAAAAGTAAAGAAGTGAGACCTACGATAGGAGACTGTCCTTAGGGCAGTGACCTGCCCTCTCTGTGCCTCGGTCTCAGCAGAACAGAGATCCTGATACTCGGGCCTGCTCCAGCCTTCGAGGAGCCGGCGAGTCGCTGTAAATTGTACATAGGGCGCCGGCATGCAGACATTGGCTGTCCGGTGCTGTCAAGCTTGGGGCTTCTCAGTTTTTTAGCAGCAAATTTCTGAAAACCTTAGCAGATGCCAGTATGAAAGCAGATGGGTGTGGAGTCACTTCAGGGATCCCTGCTGGGAGGATGAACCCCCAGCAGGGCCTGACCCCCGCTGTCCTCCCAGGATTCCCACGGCGGGCATGTGGGGTGCCGTGGGCGCCGTGGGGCTGGTGTGGGCCACCGACTGGCGGCTGATTCTGGACTGGGTCCCCTACATCAACGGCAAGTTTAAGAAGGACAGCTAATCCACCCCTCTCGGGCCCCCACTGGTGAGTTTCAGCGGCTGTGGCGGGAACCCCGTGACTCCCACCAGCAGAGGGGTGAGCATCCAGGGCTGGGATGCTCACTGGGACTCTTCACCCCAGAGTGGACACTGCCCCTGGTGCTCGATCCTGGAGGCCGGCCGTGCCCTGCTTGCCATCTCAATCTGCCCAGCCCTGGGTGGGGCAGAGGGGTGCCCAGTTTACAGATGGGGACAGTGGAGGCCAGTCCACAGCATGGGCGGCTTTGAGCAGTAATTACCCCCAGACTCTTCCATTTGTCCCCGGCATGCCCGTCTCTGTGCTCCCCACATGACAGACTGCACGTGACTTTACCTGTCCCACAGATGAGGACCCGAGGCTCCGGCTGCAGCATCTGACCCTGCTCCCCATCTGAGCAGGGTCTTCTGCTCATGCTGCGTCGTCCCCCCTCCAGGTGACTTGTGGTGCACCTGCTTCCTCCTCAGCGCCAGCCACATGTGGAATGGCCCACGCCCTCAGCACGGACCTTGGAGATTCACAGCGAGGCTCGGGACTCTGTACAGCATCTCCGAAAACGACTTGATGTGTGAGTGCACACAGCATTAAACCTCGCTCTGAAACCTGCCCCGCCTGGACGTGGTGATGCTGGCGACGCGCGTACCTGGTGGCTAGGGGGACCTTTCAGTCTCTTCAACTCCAAAATTTTGCAAATCTCAGAGTTTCCCAGTAGCTGGCAGAAATTGGTTATTTAAAATGGATAATAGCTGCAAAGTTTGTTTATTGCTACCTTAAGAAACTACCCCATGAAAAACATTATTTTAAGTTTCCGTGGGTGAGAATTTGGGAGCGATTGTGTGGGTGGTCCTGGCCCCAGGTCCGTTAAGAGGCTGCAGCCCAACTGGGGTTGGGCTGCTGCTCAACTGGGGTTGAGGACTCCCTTCTCAATGGTGCCCTCGTGTGGCTGCTGGTGGCAGGCCTCCCTGTGGCCTGCACAGCGGTGCTTGAGCAGCCGCTGGCTCTACCTGGCCCAGTAAGTGGTCCCAGGAGCCACCTATCCTGTATGACCCACCTGGGAAGGCTCACTCCCATCACTCTGTTCTCTCGCCACACACTCCATTCGCGAGGACCACATCCCCGTGTCCAGCCCACACCCATGGGGACGGGAACGAGGCTGGGTTTTGAGAGCGGGAATCGGAACTTAGACCTTAGAGCTGTGTTAAACCATCACACGAAGGGCACAGAACCAGCAAGGATGCGACACCGTCCGTTCTCTCCAACTCTTGCCAAGCTCTTGAAAATTCTAGAAATATTCCATGCCGGTATAACCGTATTTGTGAAAACAGCTGTTATATTAGTCTGCTCAGGCTCTGGTAACAAAACACCACAGACCGGGTGGCCTAAACAACAGAATTTGGGTATTGAACATATTTTGAATTTACTCAGGGCCTAGCGGCTGGAAGTCTGAGACCCAGGAGCCGGCAGGGCTGGTTTCTGGCGAGGACTCCCGCTGTGTCACCAGCCCTGCTTCCATGCTCAGCCCAGGGAGGAAGAGGGCTGGTGTCTCCTCACAAGGACACTGATCCAAGGGGACCAGGGCCCCGCCCACCGGCCTCAAGGCCTGCACACCCTCAGGCTCCATCTCCAGACGCAGCCAGCCATGCTAGGGGTGGGGGCTTCACAAGGTTTTGGGGGGCAGGTACTCAGTGCACAACAGTGCTGTTTCCAGCACAGGTGCTGGCATTTGCTATGTGTCGTTCTGCACTTTTTTTGACCTACGGCTTATCTCCTGGAGACCAGGCCATTACAGAAAACTCTGCGTCCTCAGTTTGTAAAACAGCTGCCTAGTATCGACACTTATTAACTAGTCGGTTATCCAGGAACGTTCATTTCCTGTCACTTGCCCTTATAACATCCATGGTGATGTCCTTTCAGACACAGGAGTATTATCTGTCACTTAAATACTAAGTGGCAAATTGTGACATAAACAAGTTAACAATTTCTAACTCATGCAGTTAGGAGAGCGAGGCTGTGCCAAGCAAAAGGAAACGTACCCCGATTCCCATGTTTTTATGTATTTTTGTCATGGTTAATGGTTTTAATGAAAATAATGGCTGACTAAGTATCATGGCAGAGAGGACCCCTTGGCTTCTCCCCTTAACGGTACAAGCCCTACAGCTGTCACTCAAAGGACCCTGCTCAGCACAAACACGCCTGAGATCCGAGCAGGGGACCTCTGAGGTAGCACACAGAACGAGCAGGAGGCGGGACGGGGGACAGACCCGCCGCAGATGCGATCTGGTGCCCGGAGGGCCCACTGACCCGGTGGCGCTGCAGGAGTCAGGCGGTAGGCAGGGGACGGGAGAGTCAGAAGCCACACTCGCCAGCAGCCCATTCCCAGTGTGGCTAAACCCAGTGACAGGGCAGAAACGCCGCACGGCGGGGTGGCAGCCGTGGCCTAGGGGCCCCTCTACCAGCAAGGAAGCAAAGAGCAGACTGGCAACTCCGCGTCCTTCCCCCCCCACCCCACCGCGGCCGATCCAGGGAGGGGGCGCCCGGGAGGGACAGCGCGGCTGGCGGCCACTGGCTACAAGGAGGCAGCACTGGTCGCCCCACGGCACCACGGGGGGGGCCCTGAAACCTGGACACGGGGGGCGGGGTGACGCCACCACTTCGGGAACACGGCGTTTTCTACGAGGGCCACACCGCCCCCTCCCCCATCCTGCAGGTGCGCCTCAGGCAGGTGAGAAAACGCGCTCTAGCACCACCTGCTGGAAGGAAAAGAGACGTCTGCTTATCAACCTGCGAGACCATGAGAGCAAGCCAGCGCCTACCAGGTGTCAGGAAGTTCACCGTGTCAGGTGCGCAGGGAGAGAAACAGCCATCAGGCCCCGGGAATAACCGAGGCCACCCCACTCCCTGACTTCCCACCGGACTACAAAGCCACCACAGTCACGACAGCAGGGCACCAGCAGAAGAACACACGAGACCAAGGGGGCAGCCCTGAGAGCCCAGAAAGAAACCCACTCACACCGACGGCTAATTTGCAACAAAGGAGCCAAAAACACAACCGGGAAAGTCTCTTCCAAAAATGATTCTGGGAAACCCGGACGGCCACATGCAAGACTGAAACTAGCCCACCACACACAAAAATTAACTCAACGTGGATTAAAGACTCAAATGGACGACCTGAAACAATAAAACACATAGAAGAAAACACAGGCACTAAACTTATTGTCCTTGGTCTTAGGGGAGTTTGTGTGAACTTGACCCCAAAAGCAAAAGAAATAGAAAACAAATGGAGCTACATCAAACTGAAAGCTTCTGCATCGCCAAAGGAACACTCAGCAGAACAGAATGGCACCCAGGTGAATGGGAGAGGGATTTGCAGACGGTACTTGTGACAAGAGGCTGATATCCAAAATATATACAAAGGACCCATACAACTCAACAGCAACCAAACGAATAATCCTATTAAAACATGAGCAGACCTGAACACTTTCCAAGGAGACACACAGATGGCCCCGTTATATGAAAAGGTGCTCGGCCTCACTAGCTACCAGGGAAATGCAAATCAACACCACAGAGCGCTGCCACCTCACCTGTCAGAATAGCTGTTATCAACAAAAATAAGTGTTGCACAGGTTGTGGGAAGAAGGAACCGCATGCGCTGTTGGTGGGAATGTAAACTGTTGTAGCCATTGTGGAAACCAGTATGGAAGGTCTGCAAGAAATTAAAGGTAGAACTATCTCATGACCCAGTACTCCCTCTTCTGGGTATCTACCCCCAAATTTGAAAACATTTGTAAAGGTATATGCAACCTGTTATTCATTGCAGCATTATTCACAACAGCCAGGGTATGGAAACAACCAAAGTGTCCTTCGATAGATGACTCAATGAAGTGGTTCATGTGTACAATGCAGTATCACTTAGCCCCAAGAGAAGATGAAATCCTGCCATTTGTGACACCATGGCTGGGTCTTGAGCGTATCGTGCTAGTGAAATGTCGGACAGAAAAGAACAGGAATCATGCGATTTCACTCACATGTGGGATATAAAACAAAACAAAGAAACAAATTCACAGCTACAGACAACAGAATGGTGGTTACCAGAGGGGAAGATGGTGGGCGGAGCAAGAGATGGTGAAGGGGTCAGAGGGGGTGACGGAAGGGGCCTCACTGGGCCTTGGGTGGCTAGCACACCATGGACCACACAGGTACCACGTGACAGTCGTACAGCTGAAGTTCACATGTTCTCAACCAACGGTACACAATAAATTGAATTTTAAGAAATCTAGAAGTGGACACATTTAAAAAATAAAATAGATATGTTTGCCTCTGTGAAAACCAGAAAAGTGAAATTCTAATATATCCAAGTTTTGGTACAAATAACATATTTAAGTTAAATAATTGAATTTACAATAAGAAATACAATTCCTTTTTGATATCGTAACTTTTTCAACCACTTTAATGATCGGGGGTAAAGTTAACCATTTAAAGAACAACATAAAAACATATAAGGGGCACATTTCTCATTTTGTCTTGGTCTCCGAAGTGGCTTCGTATAGCACTGTTCAATCCTGTGTTTATTTAAAATTCTGACATTTCGTTCACAAGTTTTTTGCATTTGTTTTGAATTGTTACAATATTGCATTAGACACCATTCCTTCTGATGACTGAGGTATTTGGCACCCCTTAAATCTGTGCCCCAGGAAAGTGCTTCCTTAGCCTCGTTTTAGCTTGCAGGGTCCTTGGCAGTCTCTGAGGACGTTTGTGGGTGTCACGCTGGGGGCGCTCCTGCCATCGAGTGGGTGAGGCCAGGGATGCTGCTCATCACCCCACAGTGCTCACGATGGCCTCTCACAGTGTGACCTGCCCGATGTCACCAGTGCCTAGGGGGGGACTCTGCCATAGAAAGTCTATTCTAAAGGTTCCTCATATGACACGGCTGGTTTAACTTTCTTTTCCTTTTGCGGAGATTGGCAAAAGGGGGGTGTCTGCTTGGAGAATGAGCCAGCCAGCCCGGGAGGAGGTATACAGAGGGCCCAGCCAAAGAGGACGAGTGGACAGCCCTGTCCCTCCCTCCTGAGGTCATGTCCACAATTCCGGTCAGGTCACGTGCCAGCAGACAGGGCCTTTGGACCAGCCCCTTGAGGGATGATCCCAGGGCACAGGGTTGGGCCAGATTGTCTGAGAAGCAGGTGAGGGCCCAGGACAGGATTCCTGAGAAGGTGGGGGCACACAGGGTGTGTATTTGACAGCTGTCCTTGAGGTCAAAATCTTGTGCCCCAACACCACACACCCGTCACGGTGGTTATTATCAAAAACAAAAATGAAACCCAGAAAATAACAAGTGTTGGCAAAGATGTGGCAAGACTGGATCCCTCACGCACAGGTGGCAATGTGCAATGGGGCAGTAGCTGTAGACAGGATGGCGGTTCTCAGCAACCCCATTTTTGGAATTCCATTTATGCATACGCCCGAAATCACTACAAGCAGGATGTAGGGGTGATTCTGCGACCCCCAACACAGAGGAATTAGTACTTTCTGTCTTCAGGTGGTTTCACTAATTATAATGCATGTGTACATCCTTGCAGCCATAAACCCTAACGTGAGAAATCTTCTGCACGCGGGAAAACCACGGAGTGCTTAGGAGCACCGCCCTCCACGGAGTCCAGGGTTTAGCCTGAACTCTGCAGGCAGGAATCGAAGGCTTCAAGCCAGCTCTATAACCCTGAGACCGCCCTTTCAAGGTGCCCGCTTGGCCGCTTTGCCCTTCATTCTGTGAGGGAGCAGCGCTGCTCACCCAAGGCGGCTTTGGGCTCTGCAGCTGTCCCATGGGGACCCCAGGAGGGAAGTGCGATAGGGAATCCTGAGTGACACCGGTCTGCTCCTGGGTTTCCCGCCCAGGTCTCCAACCTGAGCATAAATCATGGCCCCCGGGCTGGGAAGACACCCGCAGGGAAGAACAGGGTGTGCAGATCACCCCTCTGCTTCCTGGGTGGTCTTCCCACCGCACCCTCCCCACTAACCCAGAGTGGGCCATTAGGAGGTTCAGCCTGCTCCTGGCGCCGGCCACAGCTCTGTCCACTCAAGCAACAATCTTAAGCATCTGCCCTGCGCCGACCAGGCTCTGCTCTGGGGGAGTAATGCAGCCAGGAGAGGGACTGAGGGGGAAGCGCCACCTGGATCCTCTGGCTGGGGATAGGAACGGGTTACGGGGACAAGGGACTCGGGGTAACGAGAGGTTCCATAAGGTCCTGGACCCCCAGGAACGACAGAGGGTGGCTGGGCCAAGGTGGAGGCGAAAGAGGAGCAGAGGAGCGTATTCCCGGAGGCGTCAGCAAAGCGTTAGGTGGGACTCGGGAGTTTGCAGGGGCGTGGTCACAGAAAACGGCCCCGGACGTGGACGCCAGTGAAGAAGCTGGACGCCGGGAGACAAGACAGGCGGCGGGACAGAGGGCCGGCACTGAATGCGTATCCCAGGATCCAGGCGGGGAGATGGGGACAGAGGACAGCAGGTGGGTGCCGCAGGCCACTCGCGCTGACCTGGGCGCAGGCGCGCGGCGGCGAAGGCGCCCGCCCCCACAGGCCCCGCCCCCACTCCGCGCGCTGATTGGCGCCGCCGCCGCGGGGCGGGTCCAGGCTTCGAGGGGCGGGGCTTCCGCGACGCCTGCGCAGCACGCGGCCCCGCGCGCGGGCGGGTGGGCGGAGCGGGCCCCCGAGCGGGGGCTGGCGAGCGCGGGGAGGGGGCTGAGAGGGCGGCAAAGCCGGCGCGCGCCCGGCTGGGGGTGGAGGGAGGGGGCCTGCGGGCCAGCACAGCCACGGCAAGTGGCGGCGGCGGCGGCGACGGAGAAGCTGAGGTGCCAGCGGAGACCGGGGGTCCGGGCGGAGGCGGCGGCGGGCCGAGGAGCCGGTCGCGATGGAGCGGAAGAGGTGGGAGTGTCCGGCGCTCCCGCAGGGCTGGGAGAGGGAAGAAGTGCCCAGAAGGTCGGGGCTGTCGGCCGGCCACAGGGATGTCTTTTACTATAGGTGAATGAACGTGCCGGCCGGGTAGGGCCTCAACGGGCACCTCCCAGCGGCCTCTGCGGCGGCCGGGGCACCCCTACCCGGGCCGCGGCCTGGGCCCCGCGCGTGCGTCGTGCGTGCGTGCGTACCGGCGCGCGGCGGGCGCCTGGCCCAGTGCGCGTGCGTGCCCGCGCGCGACGGCCCCTCGCCCCTGTGCGCTTGCGTGCGCGACAGAGCCTGGCCCAGTGCGCGTGCGCCCCAGCGCGGCCGCATGGCGCGCGGACCGGCCCCGGGCGGTCGGGCAGCAGCCTTTGTTCTGCGGCCACGGCAAATCTGCGGGCGGGTCAGGGAGCGCCCGGCGCGGGCCAGACGCCGCTGGGAGGCGGGGGTGGGGGCTGGGCTGTCCCTTTGATCGGCGTGGCGCGCTGTTAGGGCTGGGTGCAGCCTGAGGCGGGTGGCGACATGGGGTTTCAGGGAACAGGGTTTCCTCTGATGACCGCGGAAAGCGTGCCTAGGAATTCAAGTTCCTGAGTCTTTCCCGGGATGGCCGAGCCCGGGGCTGCTTGTTTATGAAGTGCCACCATCCCCAACTGTGGGCATGTTCCGAGGGCGCCAGCCCCCGTGGGTCATGTCCCTCCTTTCGCAGAGACGCGGAACGTGAGATTTTGTGAGCCCTACACGCAGTGGCTTTCCGAGGGTTTTCAGAATTACCCCCGAAATTGTAAGGAGAAATTGCCCTCGGCTTGGGAAAAGCGGCCGGGACCGCCTCCATAGAACAAACAATTAGCGGGAGAGCGCGGCCTAGTCCCGATGGCGGACCGCCGGCTTTTTGCCGCCGCCTCATTTTTCCCAGACTGGTGGTAGATGCTTTTGTTTTTGAGCCAGCTTGCATGGATTCCTCCCCTTTGCTTCAGGTCCCAGGTGAAACACTGTGCAGGATACCTGTCTGCCACTCATAGAGGGCCAGCGGGTAGTGCGGATATGCTGCTCTTGGTGGAACCAGAAATTGGCTCTGGGAGGCCCAGGAAAGACAGGACCGACGCCCCATCCTCCAGCCCTTAGGACCCCACAGGCCTTTGCTAGTCCCGTTTTGAGAGAGTGCGGAAAGGGATGGTAACCCACCCAGGACAAGCTGAGGCTTTGGTTTCCGAAAAGTTCAGGGGAACTGTGGACCCCCAAAGGTGGCTGTAATTGGCTGGACCCAGTATCTTAAGCATTGACACAGTGGCACTGCCAGCAGCATTTCTTAGGGACGTGTGCATCTCCTTTCTCTACCACCTACTACCGTGACATCACTCCCTTGCTGGCTCTTTAGAAAGACTTAAGTCGTCGTTCTGTCCTCCTGGGCCTGCCGGGAGCCCTCAGGCTGGTACTGCCTGCCTCGTTTAACTCCAGGCATGCTCAGCGCTGCTTCCTTATAGGTTCAAAGGCTGAGGTAGGTTTCTACCTCTGCTCCATTGTTAATTTAACAAACGTCTCTGCAGCACCGGCTGGGTTCTGGCGGTTCAGTTGGGAGTGAGACCCTGGCTCTCCCTTCCTAGGTGACAGTTGAAGCATCAGTCATCACTCTTGCTGTAATTATTGGTGAGTGACATGCTGAGAAGTGCAGGGATCTGATTGAAGCTGGAGCAGGTCAGGAAGGGTGTCTGAGGAGGTGACAGCTGAGACAAGAGTGGAGGTGTGGGGAGCAGCCCGGGCAGCGGCCTGGAGAGGCAGAGAGCCAGCTACAGCTCAGGAGATGACCAAGGCTGGCATGGCTGGGGCACCCTGAGACTGTCATCACCCCATTTCTAGTACCTACTTTGCCAGGAGCCTCTCAGGCCCCAGCCCCTCCCCTGGTGTGAACTTGGGGTTCTTGAGGTGGGGAAAAGCTCCAGACCAGGGCTGGTCAGGCACGAGTTCTGGTTTCCCACAGCTTCACTGAGCCAAGAGCCTGAGATGGGAGAGTAGTGGGGCCAGCGGTCTACTGCCACTCCCAGATGTCTGCCCTGACCCACCGGGTGTCATCCTCCCAGTGGTGGCAAGTCTGGGGGATGTGTGGTATGAGACTGGAGCTTTCTAGAATTTCGGTTCCTGGCCTTGCCACCCCCTGGAGCTCCCTGCTGAACCAGGCGACAGGGCAGGAGTGCAGGAGAGTGTCCTGTTTTCTTAGTGCAGAGGGGAGGCTGCTGAGTCCCAGAGCCTGGCCGCCGCTCTGCCTCCGGCCACACAAGCCTCTGTTCCCTGGTCCAGAAAGTGAAGTGGGAGGGAGGGAGGGTGTCCTTTGCAGGATTGCCATGCAGGATGGGTGGAGTGACCCCACAGGCAGTACCAGGGGCTCACTCCCCCCATCCTACCGCCTTGATGACCTGGCTGGACCCTGCTCCCTGCATCAGTGGGGATGGGGGTGGGGGGCTGTGGCACACATCTGCTCACCATCCAGTGTTTGTGAAAACAGTCTCGCTGCTTGATGAGTACGGGGGGAGGTGAGTACCCTGACCTAAGGAGTGATTCTTTGGGGCATGCAAAATAGAGAGCTTATCCAGAAGATCTCATTTTAGAAGTAGAAAGACTCTTAGGAAAAGCACTTGAAGGGGCTTAGCATGTCAGCCCGCTTCCCTGGGCAGCAGGCTGGAGTCAGTGTGACAGCTGTGCCTTCCTGTTTGGGCCTCACTGGGCAACGTGGGTCACAAGCCCTCCTCTGGGGCGTGGTGTGGATGCTGCTCACAGGTCCAGGCCATCCTCATGGCAGCCCCGTCCACAGGTGAGCTGTACACGTGGCGGAACGGTGGTGGCCGAGGCTGAGTTTCTGTCCTGCGTCATTCCCTTGGGCTCTGAGCGTCAGCTCCTGTCCCATGGCCAGCCAGACCCCATGCTCCAGAGAAGGGCCGCTGTGTGAATGTCAGGGATGGCTTCCTGTGTCAGTACAGATCTGCAAAGCCTTTTTTGAAAATTGAGGTGTAATTAACATGCCATGCAGTTCACCCTTTAAAAGTGCACAATTCTGCCATTTTTAGTACCTTCACAACATTGCGCAACCACCACCACCACCGTCTAGTTCCAGAACATTCTCATCACCCCAGAACAGGGCCTTGTGCCTGTTAACGTCATTCCTCGTTCCCTTCCTGAGCCCCTGGCACTCATGCTTCTATTGAGACAAGGTGCACATAGCACCCAAGTCACCCACTTACAGTGTAGTGTTAAGTGGCCTTGGCAAATTCACAGACACATGGCCAGCAACACTTTAGGACAACTTCATTGCCCCGAAAAGAGCCACAGCCCTTTGCCTGTCATTGCCCCCACACCCACCCTAAGATCCGGCCGATCCATCTCTGTCTCTGTCCCCCTGTTCCCATTTGTTTGCAAAGGCAGGACAGTAAGCAGGGTGGGGAGCCCCCCATCCCTGTGGCCGTATCTGAGGCCCGAGTGGGCCAGGGTCTCTGCTACCCTGGGCATCTGGCTGGTGACACATTGGCCAGGAGGGAGCACACCAGGAGTGGGGTCTCCAGAAGTGCCTCAGAACTCGAGGCAGGTGGGGCTCTGTGCTAGGCGCCCTGTCCCAGCGGATGTGGCCAGGTGCGGGAAAGACCACCCGGTCCAGCGATGACCTTGCCCGGGAAGAGGTCCTGGCTGGGCTGCCTGCGCCCAGTGCGCCACTGGCCATGTGTCCCTGCAGAAGCGGGTCTCCTTGGGGCTGTAGCAGGTCCCACACTGCCCTCCGCAGTCCCTTCTGTGCTGTGGCCAGGACATAGGAGAGGGCGGGGGTAGGGCAGTGTGCGCGTGCTCAGACGAGGGGCTCTCCCTAGAGGTTTCAGAAAGAACCCCGAGCCCGCCAGCAGTCGCCTCCATGCCCCTGCTCAGCCCCTCGCACCCGCGCGCCCACTTCCTGTCTGCGGCCATGCCCGTTCTGGACGTGTCACATAAATGGAGTCACACGCTGCGTGGCCTCGTGCACCTGGCTGGCGTCTCACTGAGTGTCGTGTGGTCACAGTCCGTCCACGTCGTGGCGCGTGTCAGCGCCTCCCCCTGCTTTTCATGGTCGAGCGACACTGCCCGGTGTGGACGGGCCACATTCGTCTGCTGGTGGGCACTTGGGTTGTGTCCCCCTCTTGGCTGTCCTGACTCGTGCTGTTGGGAACGTGCGGGTGTGCGGTTGGTTCAGTGTGGACATGCGCTTCTGTGTCCCGGATCCCCTCGAGGGTGGGGTCACCGCTCCGTGCCCTGAAGGAGTGTCAGGAGCTCACAGGCTGGTGCTGTGCAGCGGCCCTGTGGTGTCGCTGTGACCCAGGGAGCCGAGTGAGATGCAGAGCTTCGTAGCTAGGTCCCGGTGCTGCCTGCTTCCCAGCTTTGTCACGGTAGGGTGGCTGTTTGGGGTCCTGGCCTGAATCTTAATGAGATTTTACTGCCAAGCCCCCCAGGAGATCCTGGTCCCTGACGCTGCAGCCACAAGGAGGCTGCCGTTAGGGCTCGTCCCTCAAGCACCTGATAGCTTTGGGTGTTTTCTCAAGAACAGGGCATACTGTTTCTGGAATGTTCCAGAAACGTCAGCCAGGCCCCCCAGGCCTGGGCTCCCTCTCTAGGTCCAGGCGCGTTCATCCTCACTCCCTGGCCCCTGTGTGTGGGTGGGGGGTGCAGCGTGTGGGGCAGCCGCTGAGCCCTCTCTGCCCGCAGCCCGAGCGGGAAGAAGTTCCGGAGCAAGCCCCAGCTGGCGCGCTACCTGGGTGGCTCCATGGACCTGAGCGCCTTCGACTTCCGCACGGGCAGGATGCTGATGAGCAAGGCGCACAAGAGCCGCAGCGCGTTCGCTACGACTCCTCCAACCAGGTCAAGGTGAGCTGCCGGCAGGTGGGCGGGGGGCGGGCCGCCCCGCAGCCCCGCCAAGGCCGGGAGGGCGCCGGCACGGTCATGGTTGCTGGTCCTGCTGTTGAAGTCGTGCCGGTTCGCTGGACGTTTGGTGGTCACAGAGACGCAGAAAGATGAGGCCCCATCCATCGCTCTGTCCTTGGGGCAGCCCTGGCATGGTCCCAGCTGTTTCTGATGTGCCTGTCACACTGTCCCGCTTAGCACGGTGCCTTCAATGGCTAAGGGTCCACAGCAGTGCCCAGTGGCACTGTGTCCCTCGATCCCTGATGGACACAGGTTCAGGTTCAGCAGTGCCCCTGAGCCCACGCGCGTGGAGAATGAGGCACAGAAGGCGATGACAGGGCAGCAGATGGGCAGGGCCTGGGCCTGGCCTCGCCTCTGGGTCCATGGTGCCATGGCTGTGGTGGCAACAGGCACAGGAGCTGGGCTCCGGGCGGCCTGGGTGCAGCACGTGTGTCTCCACAGGGCAAGCCTGACTTGAACACGGCCCTCCCCGTCAGGCAGACGGCCTCCATCTTCAAGCAGCCAGTGACCAAGATCACCAACCATCCCAGCAACAAGGTGAAGAGCGACCCCCAGAAGGCCGTGGAGCAGCCCCGGCAGGTGAGCGTGCGGGCCCCGCTTCGAGCCCTCAGTCGCCCCAGCTTGTCTGCTCTTTAGAGGCGATGGGTCCCTCTACCTGAGTGCCATGGTTGGCCGTGGTCGCCCCAGAACCGAGTTATCTGGGGAACAGAGTCGCTCCCGCCTGCTGACAGCTGCCGGGCGCTGGGCCACTGCGTCCTCGAGCAGGTGATTGCGTCTTGTGGGGTGTCTCCAGGAAGCGCGCATGTGTGGCTTCATAACCTGCTCTTCAAAAATTGGACCCGCGGTGTGTCCAGCCGTGTTTTTGGATGCTCACTGGGCAGTGGGTGTGCCAGACAGAGGCCTTTCAGGGACTGTGACCCATCAGTATGGATGGTGTGTCCGATATCCTGGGTTCCCATTCTGCCCAGAATCGGGGTTCATATCTCTCTGTCCTGGGAGAACGGGCACAGTCCCCAGTGTGTCCTAAGTGGGGGCGCCAGCAGCCCCAGCCAGTCTGGGGGTCAGGTCACGCAGGTGGCTCCGACTGTCCCAGCTGCTCCGATCGCTGGCCATGAGTGAGTCTCACGTCTGTCTGTCTGGTTGGCGACAGCTCTTCTGGGAGAAGAAGCTGAGTGGCCTGAATGCCTTTGACATTGCTGAGGAGCTCGTGAAGACCATGGACCTCCCCAAGGGCCTGCAAGGTAACCCCGGCCCCAGGGCGGGTGGAGGGAGCCCCCTGCCTGTGCTTCGGACCCCCAGACAGCCCCTCAGAGAAGCAGAACACAGCTGGGGGTGCGGTGGGGGCTGGACTAATAGGACACGTGTCCTGAGGTCCCGGAGGGCCCAGGCTGCAGCCTTGTTCCTGTACCGTGAACGGCATGTGGTGCTCCTTTGCTGTCGTGCGAGCGGTCACCTACCTGTAAGAGGGTTTCGGGGACAAAACCCAAGGCTGAGGGACAAAGGCTGGTGCGTGGTGGCGACCGCGCCTCCTGCTCCCCGGCAGGCGTGGGGCCCGGCTGCACCGACGAGACACTGCTGTCGGCCATCGCCAGCGCCCTGCACACCAGCACCATGCCCATCACCGGGCAGCTCTCGGCCGCTGTGGAGAAGAACCCCGGGGTGTGGCTGAACACGGCAGCCCCTCTGCAAGGCCTTCATGGTGACCGACGAGGACATCAGGTAGCCACCATTTTCTCCCCCTCACTCTTGGCCTGTGTGTCTCTGAGCATGAGGGGGTGGGAAGCCCTTGAGGCACCTGCTGAGGGGTTGGGTATCGGCCATGGCTGGGGATAGGGGAGGGGGCTCCAGAGCATGGCGGGAACAAGAAGCAAGGGGAGTGAGAGGTGGAGCTGGTCACGTCCCGGGGCCTGAGGCGGTGGTGCCCAGGTGCAGGTAGACTCGGCGTGGAGGCATCCTGGCAAAGTGCTGGTGTGAACTGGCACTGGACAGAAAACATCTAGGTCTTTAGGGTGCATGCGCTCGCTGAGACCCAGGAGGCCGAGGGCGAGAGAGCTGGCTCCCTGGGAGCCCTCAGGGGACTGGGGACAGCAGACGCAGCCACTGGTGCCCAGGTTCGGGGGTGGTGGTATTTTCTGTCGGGAACCAGGTGGGCACAGAAGGAACTCTGTGCCCCATGGGAGACGAAGCCACAGAGCTAGATGCCCCGGCTCCTCATGGACAGGGCAGGGCGGGGTGAAGAGTGTCGGGGGAGGACACTGCTCGGCAGCACTCGGTGGCTCTGTGAGGCTGAGCAGAACTTACAGGAACAGGAGTCCCTGTAGTGAAGGACTCGGGCCGCAGGTCACGTAGGGGATTTGATCCCACCTGAGGACATGAGTGGCCAGCCAAGCAGACGAGGCTGAGCAGGAGGGGGAATGGGAAGACAAGACGGGGTCAGGCCAGCAGTCGCCAGACCCGGTAACAGACACATGTTGGGGTCGTGAAGACACAGAGCTCCAGACAAGGGAGGCGGGTGGGTGTGCAGGCTAGGCCCCGGCAGCTGCGAGTCCACGGTAACAGGGCTAAACACAGCAAGCCATCCCCAGCCAGAGTGCCATACTTGCAAAACTTGTCATTCGTGAGACGGGTGATACTCTGGCTAGACGGTGGACCAGACTCAAGCTGTGAACCTCACTGAGGCAACAGATAGGTGAAGAGCCACAGGTGCACAGACCAGAGGAGGCGGGCGGACAGGTGACCGCCGTGCTGGGTGGGGGAGCAGCCGGGCAGTGCAGCGGGGTCGACACCCCTGCCCGGCCAAGTGGGTGCAGCTCCTAGGAGGCTGAGCACGGCCCCTTGCCCGAGAAGGGAGCGAGAGCTCAGACCCCAAAAGTGACCAGCCCATGTGTCTGTGCGTCCTTTCCTCCTGGCTGTGCGTCCCGGTCTTCCGGAGACAGGACGTGCCCTGCCAGCGCGTGTGTGTGTTCCCAGGAAGCAGGAGGAGCTGGTGCAGCAGGTCCGCAAGCGGCTGGAGGAGGCGCTGATGGCTGACATGCTGGCCCATGTGGAGGAGCTGGCCCGGGACGGCGAGGCGCCATTGGACAAGCCAGGTGCCGATGAAGATGATGAGGATGAGGACGAGGACGAGGAGCCCGACCAGGACGCAGACATGGAACACATCTAGTGGGGTGGGCACGCTCGGCCACAGAGCACTGACCGCAGGGGGCAGCCCTGGAATCCTGGGGACTTGCTCTGCGCTGAGTGGTGGCTGTCCTGGGAGCTCCCGTGTCCCCGGAGGGGCCTGGGTGGCCTGGCCACATTGGGGCATTAATGCCCTGTCTTCCCTGAGGCCCCTGTGTGGGGACCGGGCTTGTGGGGAGGAAGGTGCCCCTCACCCTTCCCAGGTGTGTCCTCCCCCAGGCCTTGGGGACACCTTGTGGGCATGGCTGGAAGATGGCCCCACCCCCCAATTTGCTCTTCTCTGAAGGGCCCGTTGCTGCTGGCCTGGGCTGGCTGGGCTCCTGGACTCGCTGTCACCACCTGAGCTCCTCGTATGACAGCCTACAGGGTCCCTGTGGGCCAGAGAAACGTTCTTGAAGCATCTTGCCTCCCAGTTGCAAGTGAGGGACAGGCCATCAGCCTGTCACCCTCCAGAGGGAGAGTGCAGGGCAGCGCTCCACATGCCCACCCGCCCAGGCGAAGCCATGATGCTTAGAGCGTGTCCGTTGGCACACGGCACAACCCAGACGTTTCCAATAAATCGGTGGTACACCCGGGGCTGGATGTCCCATACCTGCTTGACCTTTTGTGTTTGCTGCACGTCGACGTGAACTCTGGCCTTCGAGTCCAAAAGCCTCAGTCTGCAGCCTGGTGGGCTCTGCCTGGGGGTCAGTGACAGGAGGACGAGGACAACTGTTCATGGCCTGACCAGAGCTGGCACTGGGGCCCAGGCTTTTCTGTCCCAAGGTGCATTGTACGGCTGAGCACTCCCTAGGGCAGGATACCGGGGACGGTGGCCTCTGGAGGGCGAGGTTGTCAGAACCCTGTTGCTCTCAGTCTCCTGTAGCCCCAGTGCTTTGGGCAAGGGGCCATCCTGTCCCCGCTGTGCCCTAGCTAGCAGCCTGTGATTGTTGGCAGGGGCCCAGGTTGCTGAGTTCTTTGGCTGGACACCTGGGTGGTCAGGCTGCAGGTAGGCATTTGGGGCAGGGGTGATGTGGAAGTCCTGAGAGCTGTGGGGTCACTGCCAGCTCCCTTCCCCAAGGACACTGGTACAGGCGTTTAACAGACGGCTCCCTCCCCAGTCAAGTTGAAGCACAAATCCCAAGAACCGTGATGGCTGCCTGGGTGCTTGTGGCTAGCCCTGCCCTGTGTGGGCTGTGGTGCCGGTGCGGGGGGTCTGGCCACCACAGGTCCCCAGGAAGGCCCCTTCTCTGAGGCCACAGCCTCTCGGCATGAGAAGCCCTGGACTGGCCCCCGCCTAGCAGAGGGTCCAGATGAAAGGGCTGCCAGGAGGCTGCTGTGGGTGACAGCTGAACACAGCCATCTCAGATGAGCATAGTGGTTCTGTCTGAAGACCAGTGTTTGTGTCTGAGAGGAGCAGGCCTCACCCAGGCCCCCCGGGACTGCGCCATCAGTCCTGGGCTGGTGATAGTAGGGAACTGGGGAGGATGCAGTTACCTGTGGCCTTGAGAGGCGCAGACCTTTGGACAGGGCCCAGCAGTTGGTAGAAGCCACGTGTGGAGGCTTCCAAAAAACGTGGGGTGCTTGGAGTCCCAGTGTACTGTGGGGGCACCTCGGGGTGGGGCACACAGTGATGCACCCTCATGGCCAACACTAACAGGTCCACTGGCCACATGGCCCCTCACCTGCCTGCATGGGGTCTCTCTATCCATCTCTGTTCCTTCCCAGGCCTCTCCACGCACATTGTCTGTGGTCAGCCCTGCCCATGCCAGGCCGTGACCCAGCTGGCCCAGGGGCATCAGTTGGAAAGTGGGGGTCAGCCCAAGACAGGTCTCTGTGACTCTGGCGCCCGGGCAGCTGCTGTGCCCAGCCTCTGGCCACTGGGAGGCCCTGAGCACTCACGGCCCTGGGTCCCGGGTCCCAGGGCCCTCGGCTCGTCACAGAGCCCCCAAACCACGGCCCATGCTGGCACCGAGCCACCTTCCAAGCCCCCATTCCCCCTCGTGAACTCTCCTCTCCCCAGCGAGACCCCCCAGCAGCAAGTGCAGTGGCGCAGAGGCGCCCCCAGCCCCAGGCAAGCAGAGCTTTCTGAAGCACCCCACACCCCACTGGGGTGCCGCCTTGCCTGTGTGAGCCTCCTGCGGTGGCTGCCACAAGTCACCATGAACCACATGCAGTGACCCTCTGACAGTTCTGGGGTCGGGAGACTAATGCGGGTCTCATGGGGTTAAATCCAGGTGTGAGCAGGTCTGGTCCGTCTCATAGTCACTGCCAGCTGCACAGCCTTGTCCATCTTTGACTGTTCCCCTTATGAAGACCCCATGAGAACACTGGGCCCCCAGGAACCCAGGGTCGTCCCTATCTCAGAGACGTGGACCCTCACCTGCAGAGTCCCTCTGCCATGCGAGGCGACATGTCTGCAGGTCCCAGGGATTGGGGGTGAAAGTCTGTGGTTCACTATTCAGCCCACCACAGAGAGCACCCCTCCATTCAACCTCCCACGTCCCCGTCCTCCTTGGGGCCAGGACACGGTCTGTAGCCTTTGAGGCTGCTAGAGCAGCGAGGCCCTGGGACTGGACCATCTGACCTCCATCACTCACACGGTAAGCATTTATTGAGCACCTGCTGTGTACCAAGCCTCTTGCGGGGAGTGGGGGGTTCAGATCTGGCACTGCCCTCCTGCCTCTGGAGCTCAGTCCCAGGGGAGGCGCCAGGCAGTTACCACAAAGTAAACAGTACTCCGAAGCATAAGCATCCTGGTGCAGACATCTGGGGCCTTGAGCTGAACGTAGCCTGGGATCCAGACAGACATTTTAGGGTGCATAAGCAGGGTCAGGCACAGGGACCAGGTCACAGGACTGAGGGCTTTAATTAGGGGAGTGGGCACCTGCCAGGGAAGCCAGAATAGGCACGAAGTGGCTGGAGGTGAAGGACAGTCCTGCCGTGTGGACAGCTCTGGCTGATGGACTACATGGCCAGGAGGGTTACCTAGGACGGGTGAAGCTGTGGATAGACACTATAGGAGAGACCGGTGTGGGGCAAAAAAGCAGGCTGCCCACAGCCAGCCAGGGACCTGGGCAGGACAACCTAGGAGACAGGTGGACAACTACTCCCAGCCCACTTATCACGAGGAATTCCGCGGGGAAACCGGAGGACTCCTTCGCCCTAAAGAAGAAAGGCAACTGGAGGAAGAGTCGCGGGGCCAGAGTGGCACTGGAGCTGGGCACGCTGGGCTGCTGTGGAAGCCTGCAGGGCAGGGCCCGACACCGCAGAGCACGAGGGTCTTCACAGTCCAGGGCCCCAGCCCACGGAAACCGGCCCAAGCCGGGAAGGCGCCACCCACGTGGCGCAGTCTCGGCCCCGGCATACTCCGTGCTGGGAAAAGTGGGTGCCCGTGACCTCCCCGGAAGCCCACGGAGACAGGTGCGTGCGGGGACCGAGCGGGGAAACTGGCCCGGAGTCCGAAGGTCGGCCGGGTCGCCAGGCGTCCTTGGAGGGGGGCCAGGCCCTGGGGCGGGGACGGGGGCGGGTGCCTTGGAGCACAGAAGGGCCCCCGGCAGCGGGAGGGCGGTGGCCCTGCGGCCCTGGGGCTCCACCGGAACCTACCTGCGGCCGCGCCCACACGTGCGAGCGCGCCGAGCCCGCCCGGGCGCCCGAGGCGGCGGTAGCCCGCGCCCACGTGACCGCGCCCCGGCCCGCGCGTGCGCCCTGCCCGGCGCCCCATTGTTGGCGGCGTGCGCGTCACGGGGGCGGGGCCGGGGCGGGGGGCGGCTGGAGGGAGGGCGGCGGGAGGGAAGGAGCGTCCGCGCCGCCGCCGCCGCCGCCGCCGCCGAGAGCCCCGCCGCCGCCGCCGCCGCCGCCGCCGCGAGCCCCGCCGCCGCCGCAGCCGCCGAGGAGGAAGCAGAGTCGCGCCGCCCTGCCCCGAGCAGCCCCGCGCCGCCGCGCCCCCGCCGCCCCGCCCCGCCGCTGGATGCCGGCGGCCGGCGGCCGAGCTCTCAGAGGCGGAGGGCGGCGGCGCGGGCGGCGGCGGCGGCGGCGCGGCGGCCGGCGGGCGACAGGCAGGGGCGCGGGGCCGAGCGCTAGCGCCATGCCCGGCTCCATCGGCCACCCCGACGGCGGCGGGGCGCGGGCGGCGGCGGGCCCGGGGCGCCGGCCGGCGGGGACCCCAGCCCAGGCCCCCCGCCGCCGCCGCTCGCGTCTGAGGGCGCCGAGGAGGCCGCGCCCGCGCCCCGGCCGCCGCCCGAGCCCGACGACGCGGCCGCCGCGCTGCGCCTGGCGCTGGATCAGCTATCGGTGCTGGGGCTGAGCGGCCGCGACCACGAGGGGGCGGCGGGGGGGCGGACGGCGGAACCGCCGCGGAGCCTGCGCCCCCCGACGGGCCAGAGGTGGCTGTGGCCCCGCCGCCGCTGCCGGAGCCCGACGCGAGCCCCCGCCCCGGCCGTCGCCACCCGACGTGTTCGCGGGCTTCGCGCCTCACCCCGCGGCCCTGGGCCCCCCGACGCTGCTGGCCGAGCAGATGAGCGTGATCGGCAGCCGCAAGAAGAGCGTGAACATGACGGAGTGCGTGCCGGTGCCCAGCTCCGAGCACGTCGCCGAGATCGTGGGGCGCCAGGGTGAGTGGTCGCCGTCGGGGGTGCAGCCCCGGGGGTCCCTGCGCCACTGTCCAGCCCGCGGCCACGCCCCGTGGATTCGGGCCTCAGCGGCCGCCCGTGCGCCTTTGTCCTGCCGCCGGCCGTGGGGAAAAGTTGGGCACAGCCCGCGCTCCTCCCCTCCGCGCTCCGGCCCGTTGCTGCCTTTGTCTGGGCACCTCCAGCCCGGAAGGGCCTGAGTGCGGCCCGGCTGCCCAGGTGGCGGGCCGTGCCATCCGGGGACCGGGTCTGGCTGGACGGTGGACACTCCACATCTGAAGCAGGCACCGGGAGTGCAGGCTCGGGTTTGGGGGGGGGTGCCGCTCAGGCAGGTTGGGGAGAGAAGTTTGGCCGCTCAGAGGGAGGGGGTACATCTCTACTTGCCAGTCTGGAGACCCTGCTGGGGGTGGGGTGCAGGACCGGATGAGAGAGGGTCCCACCCTGCTCCCAGGGCCAACCCAAAATTTGGGGGTGTGTGGAAGGACCAGCTGTAAAAGCGACCCCTGGGGTCTAACCCCATGGCCCTGGCCTGGCAGGCTGGCGGGCAGCAGGCCGCGGGTGTAGGGGTCCGGGCAGCGGCATTGCCCGAGCGTCCCTGTGGCCGCCCCATTGTTCTCTTTGTTAGAGAGCCAGGCTGAGATTTGCAGGGTGACATCAGGCCGGCCGCCGCTCATTGGCCCTGGAGCTGTGGGGCGGGTGGAGGGTGGTGGGCAGTGCCCGGCCCAGCACACACCCACCCACCCTGGTGGCCGCTGCCCACCGGCCCCAACTTTCCCCGGTCTGCGTGCTCGCACCTCCCCCGCTCCCTGCTGGCTGCCTGTGGTCAGCCTGTGGTTCTAGAACTTGGGGTGGGGCCTGGGCGGTGCTTGAGATGGGGCTGCAGGACACTCCCGCTGGGGGTCCTGGCCTCCAGCTCTCAGGAACAGGACTCAGAGAAGGGTGGGAGGTGGCTTGAATTGTAGTGACCTGTCGCCCTCAACCCTGCTACGGGATGCCCTGCTGTCCGGGTGGGTGGGGTGGCTGGGCCAGCACGCTCCTGTCATTCATTTGTCCTCTCCACGCGTGGACCCGAGGAGGGAGGGTCAGGCACAGTGCTGGGCCCTGGGACCGGCCATCAGGTGTGCGAATGAGGGAGTCAGGTCACTCCGCATCCTACCGGCTGCCTCCAGGGGCAGGTGCAGCGAGTCGCCGGCCACCGCCCTCTTGCCGCCTTCCCGTGCAGCCCCCGCGTTGGCTGCCGCCCCCCATCTCTGCACTGGAAGGTGTGCCAGGGAAGTCGCCACGCGCCCAGTGCCCAGAAGCCTGCGGGGTGGGCTGCGTGGAACCTGAGGCCGAGGGGCCGTCCGCTTGTCACTAGGCGGGTCTGCTGGGCACGTTCCGTGTGATCATGCGTGTCCTGGCACCCGAGGGTCCTTGCAGGGAGGCCTCGCCACGTGAGTGGCGGGAGTCAGGTAGAGGACAGGCGCCTGGGGCATTGGGGACCAGCCTGGATTCTTGGTCGTGGCCGACTCTGGAGCTCCGCCTGCAGAATGGGTGACCCTGAGCGTGTGAGAGCCCCTCTCGGTGACGGGGACGGCGCCCCCTCAGGGTTTCTGTGTGGACTTGGGCATCGCGCTGGTTCTGACCTGGCCTGCACACGGTCGCCACCCCACAGGCGGGGCGCAGGGCACAGGAGCATGCATGCGGGCCGTTGGTGTGGCCCTGGCTCCACCGTCTGTGGCTCCCACCCTGAAGACTGTGCCCCAGCTCCGCCCCTTCTCCTCCAGTCACCCACCCGTCTGTCCAGCCTGTGGGCCCTGGACACCAAGCCTGCCCCTTCCGGCGGCTCAGGCTGTGCCTTACGCCCCAAAGTCCTCATCCTCCTCCATCAAACACCAGGGCAGGGCCAGACTGCAGTCCTGACGGGCCCGCCTCCCAAAGCTCCGGGGTCGGGGCAGCAGGAGAAGTGGGTTTCCCGGAGGGTGCGGGCAGGCCTCACCCTGCAGCCAGTGCACATTGTGGGGTGTTCTTGGGCCAGTGCCCTTCCCCTTGCCATCCACGCCTTGCACCCAGGGTGAGTCCATGTCTGCGTCTGACCGTGG
Source organism: Eonycteris spelaea (assembly GCA_003508835.1). Lineage (NCBI taxonomy): Eukaryota > Metazoa > Chordata > Mammalia > Chiroptera > Pteropodidae > Eonycteris > Eonycteris spelaea. The sequence continues at coordinate 3,025,292 of PUFA01000182.1, forward strand.
CCAGGGCTGGGCTCGGCGGCACCGGGTCTTCAGGACCGGGTACAGGACAGTGCCTGCCCCGCTGGCCGGGGCGGTCTCCTGTGCTCAGTGCTCCCCCCAAGCCCCTGTGCGTGGCCCCCCAGCCCCGTGGGCGTTGGGTGCTCTTTCTAGTCACCAGGGACAGTGCAGGGTGTTGGGGTCCGTGCTTTGGTGCTGTCTGTCCACTGTGGGGCGTACGGAGGTCCCCGAGCCTGAGTCAGGGGCGCTTTGTGTTGGCAAGTGGAGGCCTGTGCTGGGCTTTCTGGCTGGCCATGGGTCACACAAGCCCGTTTCCTCAGACCAGCCCGCCGTGCGCTGCCCAGCCAGCACTGCGCCCACTCTGGCCCTGCCCGGTTGCGGGAGCTTGTCCCGGCCCCATCTCGCGTCTGGGGCTCCGCTCCTCAAGTCCCCCATCCTCCTTCCCAGGCAGGCCCCCGCTTCCCCACGGCCTGAGGTTTCCTCGATGAGTGTAGCTTGTCACCCGCAGGGCCTGGTTCTCTGGGTGCCCAGCCCATAGGTGTGAAGGGAGGTGAAGGGCTGCCTTCACCTGGGTGCTCATGGGGACCCTCATCCTCCCTTTGAGGGGAGAGTCCAGCTGCAGTGGGGTGTTGGGGCCTGGGCCGGGGGCCAGCCTCGGGAACAGTCACCACACTCCCAGGCGCACCCGGTCTCCTGGGGACTGTTACCCAGGAGCCCGCCCTTCAGCCTGTGCCCACCAATCAGTGGTGGGCGTGGCCCCCTGTCCCCACACACTTGCTGCACCCCACCACCCCCACTGGTACAGGGTATGACAGGGCCACTCAGGGAGCCCCAGTTTCCTAGCCGGGGCCGTCCCGCCCCCCAAGTTCTGTCCCCTCTTGGGGTCTTGGCATGAGTGTGGTTTGGGGACCAACAGTTGTCACAGCTGAAGTGCAGTCAGTGAATCAGGGTCCTCCTGGCCCCTGAGGGCTCCGCCTGGGGCCACCCCAGGGGAAGCTCATGGTTCCTGCCACCGTGACACCCGAGGGGGTCGGCTTCAGCCTTGTCCAGCTGTGCCGGGAAAGAGACCCACCACCCCACCTGTGCACAGGGTGGCCCGATGCCCTCCAGTTCCCTGCCCTTGTCACGGGGGCAGGGTGTCTTCCTGGGTCCCTCCCCAGATCTGCGAGGCTGGGTGTTTCAGCCCCCTTCTTGCTGGTGAGGAAGCTGGGGCACAGGAAGCTTCCCTCAAGGGGACAGGACTGATGTGTGTGATTTGAAAGCCACCCTCCACTTCAACTGCCAAAGAGGGAGGGGACCCTCCCGGCAGAGCTGGAGGCAGCTGCAGGCTCGGATGGGTTGTGAGGGCCATGGAGGCAATGCAGGCGTGGGTGACCACAGTGCAGCGGTGGGGGCGTGGCTCGGGGCCCAGGGGGTGGGGCCTGGAGATGGGGGGAGGCTCCTCCCGGGAGTTCGCAGACCCCAATCCGCCCGGCCTGCTTCTGCTCCAAGCCCTGGATCAGGGGGCTCCTGTCTTTCTTGGGCATGGGGTGGGGCCACCTGGGGTCGCCCTGGCCCCTGGTCCAGGCCCAGTCTCCTTGATCTCGCCCTGGGCTGACTGGTCCTGCCAACTTTGTATCCTCCGGCTGTGAAGTTAGCAACACTTATTCCTCTCAATGCTGCCCTGTTTGCATTGATACAATGTCCCTGTGTCCCTCTAGCCTCCCCCGAGCCTGACAGCAGTGGGGGGGGGGTGTCTCCCAGACTCCTAGGCCTGGACTCAGGATGTCTCACAAGGCCCTGGGGTGGGGGTATCAGGGACCTGGGCGGGCACCCATCAGAGATCCACTGGCCCCGCCCCCATGGCACTCCTGCACCCCTCCAGGGGTCAGGACCCCAGCCCAGCCAGCGAGCACAAAGCCACAGTGCCATCTCCCTGTGTGTCCCCAGGTGTCCCTCAGAGTCTGGGACCTTGGGAGGCATCCTGAGTTTGGGCCTGGGAATCTGCATCAGGCTGAGACCCAGCAGCTCCCTGGAACTGTGAGGGTCACGCGGTCGGAAGGAACTCGCGGGAGTGAGTGTCAGGGTGGCATTCGCGCCCCAGGGCCGACAATCGACCGGTGGCTTGAAATCATCGAAATGAACTCTCAGCTCCAGGGCGTGGAGGGTGGCAGGCTGACATGAGGCGGTGGCCACGCTCCCCAGAGGCTCCAGGGGACGATCTGTCCGTGCCTCTTCCAGCTTCCGGTAGCTGCCATCAGTGCTCCGTATCTCTGGGCCTGGAGCCACACACTCTGGACCCTGCCTCCCTGGTCACGTGCCGTCTTTCGTGTGTCCAGCTGTGAAGACACCAGCCGTCAGACCCGCGGCCCACTCCACCCCGACACGGACTCACCTTGACGGACATATTACCTGTAGGGCTTTGCTTTCTGATTTAAGGCCCCACTCGGAGGTTGTGGCTGGACGTGAATTTGGGGGACACTCTTCAACCCAAGACAGAGTCCTCCTTGCCTTCTTGCGTTTTTCCAACCACAGGGCACCTAGCTCGGGAAACAGGCCCTGAGCTTGGAGGTTATGTGTCTGAGATTAAAGCCTGTAGGGGGTGCAGCCCGCAGGTGAGAGGTTCTCAGCTGGCTGGCCCCTGAACCACTGCCTGGGAAGGGCTGTCCCGGGCAGGGGTCCCCATCCTCACCCATGTGCCCATCCCCCCGCAGGGTGCAAGATCAAGGCCCTGCGCGCCAAGACCAACACGTACATCAAGACGCCGGTGCGCGGGAGGAGCCTGTCTTTATCGTGACCGGCCGCAAGGAGGACGTGGAGATGGCCAAGCGGGAGATCCTGTCTGCCGCCGAGCACTTCTCCGTGATCCGCGCCACGCACGAAGGCTGGCGGACTGCCCGGCGCGGCGCAGGGCCCGCCCAACCTGCCCGGACAGACCACCATCCAGGTGCGCGTGCCCTACCGCGTGGTGGGGCTGGTGGTGGGGCCGAAGGGCGCCACCATCAAGCGCATCCAGCAGCGGACGCACACGTACATCGTGACGCCCGGGCGCGACAAGGAGCCGGTGTTCGCTGTGACGGGCATGCCCGAGAACGTGGACCGCGCGCGCGAGGAGATCGAGGCGCACATCACGCTGCGCACCGGCGCCTTCACCGACGCCGGCCCCGACAGCGACTTCCACGCCAACGGCACGGACGTCTGCCTGGACCTCCTCGGCGCGGCCGCCAGCCTCTGGGCCAAGGCCCCCAACCCGGGCGACGGCCACCTGTGCCCACAGCCAGTCTCCGTGGGGACAGTGCCCTGGGCGCCCCGGGGGTCCCGAGGCCTTCTATCCGGGCAGCCGCGGGGCCCCACCGGTGCCGGACACGAACCCCACCAGCCCCTACGGTGGCTCAGGCAACGGGGGCTTCACATTCGGTGGGGACGGCCCGGGGCCCCCACAGGACCCCCCGCCCCCGAGGACTGCGACTTCGGCTTCGATTTCTGGCACTGGACTTGACCGTGCCCGCTGCAGCCACCATCTGGGCCCCCTTTGAGCGTGCCGCACCCCTGCCGCCTTCAGTGGCTGCTCGGCCGCCAACGGGGCCCCCGCGCCGCCTGCCCCGGGCGTCCGGCGCAGCAGCGGGGCAGGCACCCCGCGACACTCGCCCACACTGCCCGAGCCCAGCAGCCTGGGCCTGGAGCTTCCACTGGCGCGCCGCGCCGCGCCCGACCCGGTGGGCGCGCTGCCCTGGCGGCCGCCGCAGGGCTCCCTGTCATCCTTCTCGACGAGCGCCAGCTTCTCCACCGCCACCTCCCTGCCCAGCAGCTCGCCGGCCTCCTCGTGCACCCCCCTGGACTCGAGCGCCTCCGAAAGCAGCCGCAAGCCCTCGGCCGCAGCGGCCTCGGGCTCCGCGACCACCGCGGTGCCCGCGGGCGCCGCCCTGCCGCGCGAGTGCGTGGTGTGCGCCGAGGGCGAGGTGATGGCCGCGCTGGTGCCCTGCGGCCACAATCTCTTCTGCATGGACTGCGCTGTGCGCATCTGTGGCAAGAGCCAGCCAGAGTGCCCCGCCTGCCACACGCCCGCCACCCAGGCCATTCATATCTTTTCCTAGCGGGGCACCTCGCCCGGGTGGGGGAGGAGGGGGGAGGGGAGAGGGCGGCCGTGGGCGCGGGCGCGTGGCCAGTGTTTACAGACGAGCTTTAACTCCGGTCCCAGGCGTGGAGACGGCGACCCTGCGGCCCAGTGGCACCTCAGTTCTTAGCAAATAACAGTATTGAGTCGACAGGTTAAAATAAACAGAGAGAAAAGGTCTGTTGCACTTTTTATTTGAGACATGTCCCGCCCCCTCCCAGGGTGATCTTTTTAAGGAAAAAAAAAGCAAACCACGATTTTTACAACAATCGGTTGTCCTTTTCTATGGAGCGGAACTCAGACCTGACGGTTTTTGCGCGGGCTCGCCCTCTGCAGAAAGTTCTAAGGCGAGAGCGGGACATTTTTACTCCCTTTTCGGGGCTCGTTGGTCACCCTTTTATACAAGAGCCCCGCACAGGCCGGAGGGGGGTCGGGGGGCGAGGGGCAGCCCAACCAGAAACTTTTGACTTTTTTTTTAATTATTAATCCCCTTCTGCTGTGGTTTATGTTGTCAGTTTTTTAATTTTTTAAATTTTTTTTAAACTTTTACTTTTTACCTCTTGTGTATATGTAGCGAATTTATAGGGAAATATGTACTTTATGGAATAAATTTTAAGAACTAAAATATATTTTATTTTAAAGTAACGGACCTTTAATCTTACACAGCTAAATTACTGATTATATATTTGCTGAGCTGACTTAAGGGTTCAGAAAATTGTATCAAGAGTTTTATTTTTTGACTCCAAAGCCTTCTTAATAAAGTCTTTTTACTACACGTGAGCCCTTGGTGTGGTGTGGGGCAGTGGGCACTGGGGGGAGGGTGGGGGAGGGGCGTTCAGACTCAGCTCCTCCCATCCAAAGAAATTAGGGCTTGGGGAACCCCCAATTCCCGCTCTTCTGCAAGCCAGGCACCGCACCCTGTTCTAGCAGGCATCTGGCCTGCAGGGGCGATGATCCAGCCAGGCCCCCCCTTTCTTGAGGCTCAGGTCCCCCACATCCTTGCAAATGGCCTATCGTGTGGGCTGGCCATGGCCACTGAGGAGGTGGCGGTGCCAGGCTGTCTCTTCCTGGGTACCTGCCCAGCTCCATGGTGTGTGCGCCCCCCACCACCACCCATTCCCCATAGGGCGGGATGCACCCCCCATAATACAGATGGGAAGATAAGGGTCGGGGGCCACCTCCAGGGCTGGATCCCACTGCCTCCCAGGCCTCAAAGGTCACCTGAGTGCTGAGCCACAGGCACCAACCCCCAGCCACCGTGGTCGAGTTGGGAGCAGAGGACGTGGCCCCTCAGGGCTGGGGTTGGCCGGGAGGTGAGAACTGGGGGACCAGGAGTTGGGCCTGCAGGAGTTGGTGGGTGTCACCACCGTTTTGAAGGATGGAAGGGAGCTGTGGAGTGCAGGGGGACATAGTGACAGGGAGGGACCCAGGGCTAGGGTCCCCACAGGCTGATCACCCTGAGGAGTAGGCAGTGAAGAGGATCAGGTGGACTGCCCACTGGGCAGGCTAGGAAGGTGTGGTGGAACAGCCCAGAGGGTTTCCGGGAGGAGGCAGGGGGCGTGGGGCAACAGGGAAGGACAAGAGAGCAGCCACAGATGGACAGGGAACCCCGAGGACGGTGGACCCAGTGAGTGGCAGCCACATCGGGCCCTCTGGCTGAGAGTGGGCACACCCGCAGGGCCGAACTCCGGGCCAGGCAGGCTGCAGGCCACGGGGTGGGTCTCATGAGAGGAGCCGTGTGCATGGGGGCTCCGGCCCAACACCACTTGGAATATCCCCATCTGTAAGTCGGGGTGCTCCCCACCCACACTCCCAGCTCTGGTGAGGCTCGGAGGTGCAAAGGTTTGAATCATGCCCCAAAAGATGAGTCCTCTGGCCCTATGATTGTTCCCTCTTGGGAAAAGGGCTATAACTAAGGATCTTGAGACGATGTCACATCCTGGATCAGGGTGGCCCTGCGTCCAACGACGGGTGTCCTTGTAAAAGATGGAAGAGGGGAGGATGGGTGCTCAGAGACACTGCCAGCTGGACATGCAGGAGTCTGTGTGATGATGACCATGGAGGCGGAGGCGAGGGATGAGGCCACGGCCCAGGGACCCCTAGACACCCCCGAGCTGGGAGCTGCTCCAGAACCGAGAGAAGGCACACCTGCTGTTCACAGTTGCCTACTTCATGGTCATATGCCCCGGTGGTCACAGGCAGGTGGGCAGGCTCAGCCCGGGCTGGCCCATGCTTCAGCTGGACTTCCTTCGACTCGTGGCAGCGGCCCAGGTGACCTGGGCTGAGGTCAGGCTGCTGCTGGACTGCAGAGGTGATGCAGGCAGCAGGGAGGTGAGTCTGTGAAGACGAGGTGGGGGTGGTCAGGGGCTAGGGGCCAAGAGGGCAGGAGCAGGCCCTTGGGGAGGAAGTGGGGACAGGGCCCGAGCAAGGGTCCTGAAGCGAGTGAGCATGATGGGGGCAAGGGATGGTCTGTGGTCTGCAGGGGATTGGCAGGGGGGTGTCTCAGAGTGACCTGTGAGCCAGCCAGCCAGTTTGCTGCTGTAATCTGGGGCAGAAGAGGAGCCCGCCACTTGAGGCCCTGGGTCCAGCCGTGCCTGAAGGCTGCCCTGTCATCTCCTCAGCCCTGAGTGCCAACAAGCCTTCCTCTTTGTTTAAGCCCCTGGGAGCTGGAGTAACTTGCTCAGAACCACCTACAGGGACCGCATCCCTGGCCAGGGAGCTGCAAGGTGCTTTTTGGAGCAAAAATACTGTGCACGGAGCGTTGCTGTGCCTCGGCACACTCGGGGAGGCCTGCGGCTGAAGCCTGGCCAGCACCTGGAGCCCAGCTCACCCCCTTGTCGCCATCTCTGTGGGTCCACAAAGGCTGGATGCAGCCCACCCCAGCCTGGGATCCTCCCCTGGCTCAGGATGGACTTCAGCGGCCAACAGAAGTGAAACAGAAATAGTCCCATATGGCTGCTGGTTCCTGTACTGGGCAGCATCTCTCTAGAACATTCCAGTCCAGCACTGTCCAGTAGAACTTAGGCAAAGCGTGAAGAAGAGAAGGAGCCAGCAGCCACACAGGGTGACTGAGCTCGAGAAGTGGCTCGAGGAACTGAGAGATGGAAGGTTTTCTTTTCTTGGGCTTCAATGTAAATACAAGGAGCCCCAAATGGGTAGGGAAAGCGGGGAGGGAGGCTATTCACTGTGCAGACTTTGAAAGCCAGGGCGGTGGACAGGCTGCCACGCCCTGAGGTTGTCAGAGATGGTCAGTGGCTGGGTCGCCAACCAACATGGCCCCAAAGCAGCAAAGGCCACAGAGGGTGGACAGCTTGTGGGCAGCCGAATAACAGCCACGATCCAGGGCCCCATGACTTTTGACTATGTCCCCTCACACAGCAAAGGGACTTTGCCGATGGGATTAATTCAAGGCCCCTGAGACAGGGATGACCCTGGGTTCCCAGGGGCCCAATGTCCTCACAGCATCTCGTAAGGGGAAGGGTCACAGTCAGAGACATGGACGAGGCCGCCTGCTGGCTGTGACGAGGGGGCAGGTTGTGAGCCAGGGAGATGGCACCTCTGGAGCCTCAGGAGGGCTCAGTCCTGCTCGCACCTGGGTGGAGGACTCCTGACCCCAGAACTGTCGTAGAAAAAATCTGCATTAAGTCACCAAGTTCGTGTCATTGTTGCCAATGACACGCACAGCTTGTTTGTTAAAAAAAAAGCTTGCCCCCCCTGACTCCTCGGAGAAATGGCTGATCCTACGGCCTTCCCAGGGCAGGCAGGTGATCCCCGAACATCTTGTGGTGTCAAAACATAAGGACATGCTCAAAAGACTCCACAAAGATGGGTGCATGTCGAAGGGACCCAGGAGCCACCGACTGAGAGAGTTCCCAGTGGTGTGACAGCCGGGCTGAAGCTACTCATCCTGGAAGACTCAAGACGCCATTTTTTTTGAATCTCAGATAAACCGCGAATCATTTTTTTTTTTTTTTTTTGTACAGGTTTGTCTCAAACACTGGGACACCCTCCACCCAATGGCAACTGGTAATTCATCTGAAATTCAGATTGAACCAGCGGCCTGTATTTCTGCCAAATCTGGTAACTGAGGAGTGCAGGGGAAGAGAGAGTGATCCCCCCCCCCCCCCCCCCCCCCCCCGCTGATTCCAGGGGGAATTACAAGCCTTGAGCTCCACCTGGCCGGTAAAGGTGGGCAAAGCTCACAGGACGTGGCGGGGAAAGGGCTGAGGAACACCGACTGGAATCAACTCCACACATATGTTATGATGTGTTTTGAGCACCTGCATTGTTGCCTCGGCCAGGAATTGGTTTGCCCTGCAGCAGGAACCGGGGTGAAGCCGAAATCCCCTGCACGCTTCCCAGATGGATCTCACCAGCAGCCGGGGCGGACCACCGGAATAGCCCGTACTCTGTCGCCACCGCGTGGCCAGGGATGCACATGACACTCTGCCAGCGACAGCCTTGGAACTGCGGACAGCGGGGGGGCTTCTGCGAGCCTGGTGTTGAGTGGGGGGGGACCAGCTGGCCACCAAGTCACAGCTGTTCGCCCCCGTCTGCGTCCCCTCCACCCCTTGGCATTGCTCTGTAGCAATGCACCTCTCTGTAAGGACGCTTAGTGAAACACACAGCCACAGTGTCACTAGCTTAAAACTGTTAACGCTAACTTTTTTTCCAGTTTTATTGCTCTCTAACCGACATACACTGCCGCGTACGTTTAAAGATTTGACTCACGACATTCATGCGTTAAGAGCAATGATCCTGTCCTCTGGTCCATCGGCGTGTTGCGTCGTGACTTACAGCTGGCTCGTTTCCGTCTCCATAGGACGTGTCGTCTGGGACGTGACCCAGTGGATGCCAACGTTGGCCGCGCCTCAGAGCCCACGAGGGGGTTTATGAAACACCTGAAGCCAGAGCTCCTCAGTCAGCTGTAAGCGGTGGGGCGCCACCTTGCGGCAGGATCTATTTTTAAGTGTGGTAGAATACAGGTAATGTAAATTTACCATTTAATCACTTTAAAGAATAGATCAGTGGCATTAAGTACATTCACAGTGTTGGGGAACCGTCACCTCTATCTCATCCAGAACGTTCCATCGCCCCCTCCCCCTCCCCAGCCCCTGGCAAGCCAAACCCACTTCCTGTCCCTGTGAACCTGCCTGTTCTGGATATTTCGCGGAAGTGGAATCACACACACCGTGTGGCCCGTGTGCCTCGCGTCTCTCACTGAGCGTCGTGGGTTCGCGCTGCAGCGAGTGTCAGCACCTCCCGCTTTTCATGACGGAATAAATAGTCCAGTGCATGGATGGACCGCGTCGGCTTATCCACGCCTCCACCCTGACACATTTGGGTTGTTTCCGCTTCGGGCTCTGTGAACAGGGCTGCTCTGATTGTTCCCCGAGCGATTGTTTTTAAACATCTATTTTAAGTGCTCTCGGGCATATACTAGAAAGGAGTTGCCTGGGACACATGGTAATTCTGTGTTTGGCATATTAAGGAACCAGCAAATAGAATTTTTTTTAATTGAAATTTGGATTGAGATCATTGTGGACTCCCCTGAAGCTGTAAGAAATAATACAGAAGATGCGAGCCACACCGAGTCTCCCCCATGCATGTATTTTGTAAAACAATAGTCAATCTGTCAACCAGGATTTGACGTGGATCTCAGCACCTACCTTACCCAGATTTCGGATTCCCCAGTTTCACTTGCTCTGGAGTGTGTGTGTGTGTGTGTGTGTGTGTGTGTGTGTGTGTGTGTTGTGTGTGTGTTGTCTATAATTGTATCAGCTGAGTGGGTTCGTGCATCTAACCATGGCGAGGACCCCTGGAGCTGCCCTGTGATAACCTCAGACCCCTCCCTCCCACCCACTTCCAACTCAACCCCTTTGTCATTTCAAAAATGTTACTTAAAAGGAACATTACAGTGTGTGACCTTTGGCATTGGCCTTTAAGAATTCCCTGCGGCGGGGGTGGCCTGGTTAACCTACCTACAGCCACCTGTCCTTTCCCCTAGACGTTTATATGTTGAGGCAACCCGCGTGCCTCAGTTTCCTCGTCTGTTGAATGGGGAGAGGAAAGCTCCCGGCTGTCAGGTGGCTTTGAGCGGATGGGGAACCAGACACCCACAGGCAGGACCTCGACCCCGCCTCGTTTTGTGACGTCACACCCGGTTGCTATGGCAGCAGCCAAACAGCTTACCGGGGATGCCGCAGCCTTGCCCTGCCTTGCTTGCTGGTGATTGGGGAAGGTATCTGGATCACGTGCCCCCACAGACCAATGAGAAGGTGGTCCAGAGGGGAAAAGGTAAAACTGAATTAAAGAAAATCTTCCCTCATTCTCCAGAATTAAAAAGTGTCTTCACCGGTTTTCGAAAGAAAGAAAGAAAGAAAGAAAGGAAAGAAAGAAAGGAAAGAAAGAAAGAAAGAAAGAAAGAAAGAAAGAAAGAAAGAAAGAAAGAAAGAAAGAAAGAAAGAAAGAAAGAAAGAAAGGAAGGAAGGAAGGAAGGAAGGAAGGAAGGAAGGAAGGAAGGAAGGAAAGAAAGAAAGAAAGAAAGAAAGACAGACATTCATTCATTTCGATTTCAAAAGGTTCTGGCCAGGCCTGGAGTGAATTCATTACCATTTCTTGAACCGCCAACCTTTGCAAGCACTCAGAAAACGCAAGCTAATAACATTTCGAGGCGCACAGTGACGCTCTCTGTAGATGATTCCAGAAGCGTTCGGTGTGAGGGCGGTATGGGCGCCTTGCCATCTCTCGACGTTTCCATACCTAGATATAAGAAGCGGCCTGGGAGGTTACAAAATTAATATATGTCATGGTTGGTTTATTTTTAATAAACCACATCGTGGGCGATTCTCACAGATTGTTGCTGCTCCTACGCCCACAAGCAGATGGGAATAAACACTCTAGGTAGGTCATTTTGCAAGAAACGCAGTTAAACGGGCCGGGGATGCTTTGTCTTGTTCCCTCCAGAAACCAGCGTTCTGGACCGGAATGGAGCTGGGTCCTCCGCGCGTTTGGGCAAGTTACCGCTATTGCTGGGCAACGAGTCACCCCAAAATGGAGTGACTTGAAACACTTTTTTTTCTTTCATCGTTTCTGTGGGTCAGGGATTCAGAAGTGATTCGGCTGGGTGGTCCCAGCTCGGGGTCCCTCGGGAAGCTGCAGAGCACACGTTGGCAGGGAGCTGCCTCCTCTGAAGGCACGACCCGGGCTGAGGACCCCTTTCCCGGATGGTGCCCTCTCCTGGCTGCTGGCGGGAGACCTCAGCTCCTCCATATGCTGCGTCCCCTCCACTCCCCACCCGGTCCCGTTGTCTCCTCACAGTGGCGTGGCTGGCTCCCCAGAGTGAGTGTTTCCACAGAGTGGGGTAGAAACCTCACCTCTTGTATGACCTAGGCGTGGAAGTCACGGGCTGAAAAGAAGACCATCTGTTCAGAAACACATGCCAGCGTCCCCGTCCTCCCCGCTCCTTTCGGCTGAAGTTTCTGCTGCCTCGGCTGGCCACACCGAGGCATCCGATGTCCTCAACCAGTGCCACCAGCCCCCTCCTGGCCTCCCCAGGCCCCAAAGGCCAGCTTTTCTCACTCCCACCTTCCATTAAAAGCAGCCGTGTGGGGCTTTCCACACGGAGGCAGAGAGCCTAAAGGCCCGTGGCCGAGGGGGAAGCCAGGCCCACCGGGGGCTTAACTCTTTTCTTTGGGAACATAGTGTATATCAACAGATAGGAAGAACCACCTTTCAAACTGCCCGTCCACGAAGCACATGGCCTATATTCTGGACTTGGGGCTGTGATGGAACCCCTCTCTGGCCCTAACTCTCGTGGGGGTGAGAACCTGGCCTGGCCGTCTCCACCACGAGGAGCTCGGATTGTGTGGGGTTTGCAGCCCAAGGCTCCCACAGAGGGTCTGACAGCAGGCTACAGACGTGTCTCCTTTAATAAATAAAAAAAAAAGGTCAGAGGTGAACAGAAGTCTGGGTTGTGATGCAAGGCAAGGACACCCTCTCCCCCGTGCCCTCTGCGTGCTCCCCCAGCCACCCCCAAGGGCACCTCCTGGGGGGAGGCCACGGAGACAGAAATGGGGCTGGCTGGGCCCTGGCATCAACATGCAGAGGTCTGTCTACTCTGCCTCCAGGGGCTCCAGATGTTCTGCATAGCGCATGGTCCAGGTGCTGGTGGCTGTGCTGTGGGGGGGACAGCCCTGGCTCTCCAGGATGCCCAGCGGGTAGGAGGTGCCAGGCCAGCCATGTCCCTGGATGGAGAGCAGCAGCTCCCTGCCCCCCCCTACTCAGCACCAGCTGAGCTCCTCCCCTCCACTGCAGCTGACATGCTGAGGGGGAGGGGCCGAGTCAGGGGAGGGCCCAGGCCTGGACCTTTTCAGAGAAGGACAATGGACAGGAGACTGAAAGGCCCCTCACCCTTGTGCCAGTGCATGCTTGGGCTTCTCCCTGAGTCAGGAGCCCAGGATTGTACTGCATGGAAGGGAAACTGAGGCTCAGGCTGGCCTCCCTTGCCCACAGTCACCCAGTGAGACCTCCACCCGTAATCCTGTGACCTGGGGACTTCCAGCCCCGTTTCCCCGAGTGTCACACAGAGCCACACTGGCCCTGTCCTCTGCTTGAGACCCAGCACGGGGAACCGGTACCCACACTCCCGTTCGGACGCGGGGCTGTACTTTTCCTACTGTCAAATTTTAAAAGTAATCGACCTTTTCAAAAAATAATAAGGAAGTATATGAAATGTTTTAGGACAGGCTATGATTTCCCAGAAATCGCCAGGCCCACTCAGGAAATCCTCAACTTAAAAATGATTTTCGGACGAAATGGCACAGTTTTAGAAGCTGCTAAATGTAACCGCACACGAAGGTGACCCCGAATTGCATTTTGCCATCACTTCAACTCATTTTATTTGCAATTCTGCCAGGTTTGTACTTAGGAGTCAGTATTTCGTCCCCCAACACCCATCCAGACAGTGTGCTGGGGCAGCCAGTGTGGGCCCGAGGACAGGGCTGCTTCTGACCGGCCGAGCCCAGCACCTGGCTCACCGGCACCTTCCGGAGGCTGAAGAGCAACAGCAGGGCCTGCCGCCTGCCGGGAAGCCAGGAAGCGCAGTAAGCGGAGGCGGGTTGGAGGGCGGCTGGGAAGGTCAGGCCCCCCGCTGTGGGCAACCTCCACCCCACTGGCACCCGGCCTCTCAGCCCCACCGCCCTCACCTCTCACTGCTGCATGGAGCCGGCAGAGTGGGTGGCCCTGAATTCAGCATGAGGGTATAGAGAAATATGAGACATAGTTTGTACCCCAAGGAGCTCAATGTGACAGTGAACGCTTCTCAAACTTCTGTACACAAGTACCCGCAGATGACTGAACATTCCCTACATATACACGCGTATGTATATGTGGGAGCTCTGGCCTAACACGTGAATTGTGAGCTAAAAGCGCAGACTTCCGAGAAATTTCTCATTTGCGGCAAATGCGCAGGCTTCCCGGCACCTTGGGGCTCTGTAGGGAATGTTCAGTCATCTGCAGTTACTTGGGTACAGAAGTTTGAGAAGCATTCACGGTCACCTTGAGCTTTGTGGGGTACAAACTGTGTCTCATTCCTCTCTGTATCTTCATGCTTAATTCAGGGCTACCCACAGACAGTGTGCCCAGGGTTGCTTTGGCCCACCCTTCCATCGTCCCATCCACCCATCCAACCTTGTCGAGGAAGAAGCCAAAATGGCACCCTTAAACTGGTGGAAAGAGGGCAGTTTGGGGAGACTTCAGACAGCTGTGGGTCTGAATTCTGACTCTGCCAATCATTAGCTGTGTGATCACCTCTGTGAGCCTTAGTTTTCTCCACTGAAATGAGTATGAAGGGTTTACAACACCCAGCCCAGGCAGGAAGGTGAGGGAGGGGGCATTCTCTGCTCTGGTCCAGAAGTCTAATTCCGACTAAGAAGGTAGGAAGGAGCTGGGGCCTGGGGAGGGAGCCCCTGGGCCTTTTGGCTGAGAAGGGACCACGTTGAATTGTGTCTCTGGAGCCTCCTTTGTCCACACTCCGGGGAGGCGGTGTGCAGTCCAGAGGGAGACTTCGGTGGAGTGATGGAGGGATGAGATGTTTCTCAGAAACCCCGGGTCTTTGCCCAGATGTGCTGGCCTTCTCACGACTGCCAGTGAGTCCCGTGGAGGCCCAGCTCACTGCAAGTGCCATTTGGCAGCGGGGGCTCAAGTCCAAGCAGGCTGCTCACAAAGTCTGTGAGCCTGGGCAAGCGCCTTCTCCACAGCTCTTTACCGCAGTTAGTTTTGCAGAGTAACAATGCGTTCATGGCCTCTTGCTTCCCAACAGCGACTGTGCGTCCCCCCTGGGCCAGAGCTAAGCAGTACTAAAGGGAAGATGCTTTCAAAAGTATCTGCGTGCTATGGCCTGACTTTTCTAAAAGATCTGGTGGCAACACAGCCCATATTTTGTAAAATCCACTCTCTGGACTGCGCACCGGCTCCCGGAGTGTGGAAGGCCGGGCTTCCAGAGCCACAATTCAGCGTGGTCCCTTCTCATCGCAGAGGCCCGTGGGCTCCCTCCTGAGGCCTCGGCTCGCTGCTGCCGCTGGCGCAGCCCCTGCTCCTCCCACCTCGCCGCCGGGGGCGCTTCTCACTGGCCGGGGGGCGGGGAGAGGGCGGAGCCCCGACGCCCGGGGCTTGGCAGAGGCGGCGGGTGTGTGGAGCAGCGACGCCCGCCGGCGGCGGTTCCAGCGGCAAGAGCGGCGCTGGCGCCCGGCTCGCCAACGCCGCGACAACCTGGTGGGCCTCGTCCTCTGGCTCTTTCCATCCTGCGCCAGCCGCGGAGCTGCGACCTGTCTGTGCGGCCGTTTCACCGAGCGGGATCCCCAGGCCCAGAGGGACTGTCTCCGAGGCGCCTGAGTCTAGTTCTGAACGCATGCGAATGGGCCCTCCCTGCAGGTGAGTCTCCGGGGCACGCGTGACACCGTGGGGCTGGATCACCTGAGCCGTGAGGGCCATGGCAGGGGTCAGCGGAGAAGGAAGCCCAGCATCTCTGGGAGGGGCTGGTGAGGAGGCGCGTGGGGCCAGGGACCCAGGAGGGGGCGTGGCTCCGGGTCGGGCGGTGTCATATGTGAGGGATGCTCGACAGTGAGAAGGACAGGATTTGGGGACACTTGTGACCCAAAGCAGGGGCAGTCGCATGGGAAGACAAGTGGGCAGGCTCGCGGCCCCCGGATCCCCTGGGGGGGGCATCTGAGCTGTGGCCCCGCCTCAGTGCCAGGCCCGTCGCTGGTGTCCTCGCATTTCTCCCTTCCGCCAATGCTGGGCACAGGAACTGGCCTGTCCCCACTCTACAGGGGAGTGCCCTGAGGCCCGGGGAGGTCGAGTCGCTTACCCAGCCCCCAAGGGGCAGAGCTGGGTTTGAAGGTGGGCAGCTGGCTCTGGCCCCTGGGGACTAATCCCTGTAGGTTACATAACGCAGAGGATGGGGCCGGGTTAGCAGGCTCCGGGAGCTGGAATCAGGCCTCGGAATTTTCCAGAGACCAGATTTCTCCATCCCGCCCAGCCACACCACCGGGGACAGGAAACGCCTTCTGAGTTGTCACATGGTCCCTTAGCACGTCAAGGTGGACCCCCAGTGCATTTGGCGAGCAAGACTCGAGGACCTTTGTCGGGGCGGCCTCAGCACCGGGGCTGAGGGGTGAGGGCCCGTGCAGGAGCCGCTGGCTGTGACCCAGGAGCGAGTCCCCTGCTCATGAGAAGCAGGTGCTGTGAGACAGAAGGCGGGCAGCTGGGGGCCGTGGGTCTGAGCCATCGTGTCACAGCTGCCCTGGAACCCACGAGGGCGGACAGCTGGTTCTCTCTCGCCGGCACCCGTCCACCTGCGGGCCACTCCGGCGTTTGACAATGGCACCTGTGTGAGGCTCCGCCCCATCCGCACAGCGAGGCTGCGAGGAGGTCGTCAAGTAGGGGCCAAGGGAGGCTTCGGGGGTGGACGTGAGAAGCCAGGCCCTTCTAGGCCGTGGCTTGTCCCGGACGCAGGTGCTTTCGAAGCCCCACATCACTGACGAGAAAACTGAGGGTCCAGAAGGCACCAGCAAGCCATCGGCACTGGGCTGTGGTGGTGCCCTGCCAGAGGGTAAGTCAGCGTGTCTGGAGCCCCCACCCCCAAAACTGTCCCCCCAGGCCTCATGGAGAGGCAAGTGGCTGAGCCCACTGAACTCCCAGTGGCTTCCTGCAGGGGAGAAATTCAGAGTTCCTGGCGGGGTGCCAGCCTGCCGGTCAGCTGACGCCCTCTGCAGACACCGGCCCTCCTCCGGGCCGCCTGCTGGATTCTCTTGGCTACGCTTCCGCTGCGGGGCTGGGGAGGCCTCCACCCCCAGCACTCTTGAATGACAAAACCTAGACGAAGATGAAATACAGCTGCTCACAACAGCGTGGTTCAAGTGGCCAAAGGAGGAACCACGTGGGTGTCTGTGACGGGTGAGATCTGGTCCATCCACATGCTGGAATATTATTAGCCCTGAAAAGGAAGCACGCCGGACACCTGCTGCAGCATGGGTGGAGCTGGAGGACCCTGCTCCGGAGCCAACACAGGAGGACACGTCCTGTGTGATCCCACACACAGGAGGTCCCCGGAGGGATCAGATTCGGAGACAGAGAGTGGATGGTGGGTGATGGGGGCTGAGGGAGGGGAGGCGAGGGGAGTGGGTGTGTGACGGGGACAGTGTCAGCGTGGGATGACGAGGAAGTCCTGGAGGTGGACGTGGGGACGCTGCACGACCTGAGTGTGCCTAAGGCCGCCAAGCTGCGCCCTTAACAGCGGTTAGGGTGGTAAAGTTTGTTATGTGCATTTTTCACAATAAAAAAAGGGAAAACACATTAGATTCCCAACCCCACTCGCCCCAAAAAACACAGTCTGGGGGCTTCCTAAAAACCCCATTTTACAGATGAGCAAACCAAGGCATGGGTAGGGAGCTGATCACAGGGTCACAGTTTTGCGGGCAGCAGACCTCTCGGGGCTGCCCGGCCACCCAGGCTGACCCCCGCCCAGGGCCCTGGAAGCCTGGGTAGGCTCGAGGTGGCACCCCGGCCCAGCCGCCTACCCCCCAAGACCCCACGCCCCAGGCCACAGCACCGCTTTCCTGCCGTCTGCTCTCTCCCTGGCCTGAGCTAACTCCCCAGCAGGTTTCCCAGAGGTGCGGGGAGCTTTGCTCAGAATACCTGCTGCAGGTGAGGAGGCAGCCGCGGAGACAGCGTGGGCCGCCAGCCCCCCACCCCCACCCCCAGGTCTCCACGGGAGGCCTGCAGGGCCGGGCATGCGCTCAGCCTTGGCACAGGGTGGGACGTGACTCGCTCCCGCTCTGGGGACCTCTTTTTGAACTCCCTCATGTCTGTACTTGTGAGCTCAGCCCCTGGGGACAGGACGCCCTGCCACTGTGCCCCGGAAACCCCATGACTGCGGCAGGGTGCTACCTCCCACTGGCCCAGCGTTGAGGGCGGAGGCTGGTTCCTGCTCGTCCAACTCCGAAGCTTGTGCTTGCTTCTCCCAGGCTCCCAGCGGCCACTGTCCTTGGCACCTTCTAGAACCACCACTGTCTTCTCTGGTCCTCCAGAGTCATCAAAATCTCAGGGTCTTTGACTTAACCCATCTGCAAAGTCCCTTCTGCCATGTGAGGTGACGTGTCCTCAGGCCCCTTTACACTACCAATGACAGAGGGTAGACAGGAACTCTGTAGCACCTTTGCAGTTTTCCATGAATCTGAAAGGATTTCGGCATCAACATTTTATCTTAAAAAACAGGAGAATTGGGAGGTGATTACAAGAAATTCAAGCCCAACCTGTAATTACAGCAGTAACTCAGTCACCCATAACTTCCCCGAGGTCATCATGGGCAGTGCTCGGCGTTCATCCCGTTTCTTATCTGTGTTTGTAGTGACATGGGTACTTTCTCTTGTATCTAAGTGGCATCATACCTGCTTGATTTTTTTGACTTTTTTCATCTAACAGAGTACCTGAGACCAGGGGTCCCCAGCCTCAGGCCGCAGACTGGTACCTGTGGGTGGCCTGTTAGGAGCACAGCGGGAGGTGAGCAGCGGGGGAGCCAGCGAAGCTCCATCTGCATGCGCAGCCGCTCCCCAGCTCCCGCCTCAGCTCCGCCTCGGCTCCTCAGGCGTTAGATTCTCATATGAGCCTCCGTCCCTGGTGCCACAAAGGCCGGGGACCCCTCCCTTAGATGACTTGTCATTTCTGGGTCACCGTCCCTGCCCCTCTGTGGCCTCGAAGCTCACTGCCTTCCTCACTGTGTTCTGGCCCATCCCCCTCATGCTCCAGGTCCGGCCTGGCAGGTCCCCCCTGGACCCCGTACCTGGAGAGGCTCGGGGCACCCATTCAGATGTGGTTGGGGAGCTGACCCGGGCCCTCTGAGTCTTGCTGCCTGTGACTTGGTCCCTCTGCACCTCATCATCTTGACCCATAAAGTGGGGGTGAGGATTGCTCTCACGGGGGCAGTTGGGAGTGTCACGTCAGATATGGGAGCCCCCAGGCAGGAGCAACTTGCGGTCAGTGGGACCAGTGGCGTGAGAAGCAGGACCTGTCCGGAGCGAAGGTGATGCTTTGAAAGGATGCTGCTGCTTCCCATTCCTGGGACCCCCTGATTAGATGTCATAGAAATCCAGAGTTCTCAAGTGAAAAACACCGGTGAGTGGCTTCAGGTACAGCTCGATCCAGGGACTCACGCACTGGTCTCAGAAATCGGGCCCTTTCTGCTTCCTGCCTCTCATGGCCCTGGGGCAGCTCTCCCGGCGCATGTGGGTGACCCTGGCCATAGTGGGTCCCAGTTCCTGCTCTCCCTGTGCTCACGCCCGGACTGTCTGGACAGCTCCGGGACCCCGCCCACCCAGTCAGCTCAGGACCCTGAAGTGTCCAGGCCTCAGGAATCATGGGAGGCACAGGGAGTTGGGGGAGGAGGCGTTAGGGGGCCACAGGATCCGCTTGGGAGCATTTCCTGAGCCCAAGGCCAAGAGACCTCAGAGGGAGCAGGAGCCCGGCTGGCCCACCTCCCCTGGGAGCCACTTGCACTCACCGGTCCTGTCCTGGCCCTGCCTGTACACAGCCAGTGCTCAGCAGATGGAGCTCGCTGGCCATCCCCCTCCCTGTCCCACCATCCTATCTCCAGCCCTGCCTGGGCAGGCTCAACTTCACCAAGGTCACAACTGTGTCCACTGATGCCAGTCCACTGGTCCAAGTCCTCGTCTTGCCCTCACAGCCGCGCCTCCCTCTCCCCCACCCCCCGGCCCTGTGCGGCCTCTGGGAGCCCACACCCAGCCGCCCTCTCTCCCCACCCGGTCTGACGTCACCCATGATGCTAAACACCCCCATGGGCCAAGGACACCCACATGTCCATCTCCACCCGGACACGACCCCTGGACTCCCAGCCACTTCCCTGGGACCCTAGACCTGTCCAGAAGTGACCGCTGGACCTGCCCTGTCACCCCCAGCCTGTCCCCCTCAGTAAAGGGGCACCCCCCTTCACCAGCTGCTTGGGCCAAGCTCCGGCCTCGCCTCTTCCCAGCACCTTCCCCCAGGGGACTGTCAGCCACTCCCAGACAGCTGGGAGCCACTGCAGCTGGCTCAGCCCTGCCCAGGACCCCGCCCGCTGCTGCCTGTCAGCGGCCAGCACCCCTCCCGCCTCCCAGGGTCCCCCCACCTCCTCCCCTCCCCTCTCAGGCCTCCTGCTCCACCCACCCCACGTCTGGCCCCAGGGCCTTGGCAGGGGCAGCCCCTCTGCCACGGCTGCCCTGGGCCCAGCTCCTGTGGTGGTCACCGCCCCCGCGAGGGCCCCCTGACCTCCCCAGCCTGGGCCGTTTCCTTACAGTGCCCTGATCCCAGGTGTAGTTGTACCTGCCCAGGGGCCGCCCCTCTCACGAGCCTGACGGGCTGGATCATCACTGTACGGCACATAGCAGGTGCCCGATAAAACGGTGACTAAAGGAATGGCATCGGGAGGCCAGGCCCGAGCTGCTGCAGGCAGATCTGGACCTGCGATGCCTCTCCCTGTGGTTGGGCTGAGAGACCCCCAGAATGAGCTTCCAGGAGGAGCGGGGCGCCCGAGATGAGCCTGGCTGAGCCCGGAAGCAGATGGGCAGTCCACTCGTCACCCTCTTAATGCCCACGTCCTCAATGTGCCGCCCAGGGAGCACCATGGGCGACAGAGGAGGGGGGAGGGGAAAGAGGAGGCGGGGGACCGCGCGGAGGAAAGGGGTGGTGGTAGCCCTGGGGTGACCCTGAACTCGCCAGTCCACGCAAAGCTGAAGTCCTTCCGGAAGTGTCTGGTGGAGACCCTTGCCGGCCTCATCACCCAAGTGGAGAAACTGAGGTCGGAGAGGGCGGGGCCACGGCCGCGCAGCGTGGGGGCCCGGTGGACCCGGGTCTGGCTCCAGAGGCGCTGCTCGCTGCCCGGGGGAGGCCTGGCACGGGTGGGGGGGCGGGAGGCGGGGTGGGGCGCTTCCTCTGGTGACAACAGCGACCGGGAATGTGCGTGCCGGGAGGGGGCTCCCCGCGCTCCACGCCCGACCCCCGGGGCTGAGCTTCTCCCCAGTGCGCTGGGGGCCCCGCGCTGGGGGTGGCCAGGACTTAGGGCGGGAATCCCAGGAGCAGAACCCAGGCGCGCCGGTTTCTGACTAGGCTGACCTTGAGGGAGGTGGGGAGGGAAGGACCAGAGGAAGGGTTAGTGATTGGGAAAGGGGACCCTCGCGGAGACTCGATCTGGACGTCGGTGGAGAGGGGGCAGCGCCCAGGACTCGCAGAAGGAGGGGCCAGGGCGACCTCGCTTGGCGCACATTCCCGGGCTCTGGAGCGGCGCCGGGAATAGCAGCCCTGGGGGTGGGGGTAGGGGCGGCCCGTCTCCGCGCGGCTCCCCCGCTCTAGGCCCCCCCAAGGTCATCGGGATAGGGACTCTCGGATAGCAGACCACTGTTCTGGGGGGCCGGGCCCACACGGGGCAGTCCCCTGCCGCAGATCCACGCTAAAGTGCGCCACGGCCGCGCGAGGGCGCACGGGGCCGCCGCCCCTCTGGACCCCGGCCGGGCGCGCCCGGGGAGGCCGGGTGGGCGGGGCTGCCCTGGGTTTCCCCCGCCCCTCCCCGTCGGCCCCGCCGCTTCCGCTCGTCCTGCGACCGCCGGGGAGCCAGGACGCGCCGCCTCGGCTCGACGTTGCCGGTAAGTCCCTCTTCCTATCCCCCCACTGCCTGCGGGGGCGTCTCCTCCCGCTTCCTGGGCCCAGTAGGGCTGGGGTGGTGGCGAGGCAGCTTTCTCCAGGGTGGGAGGAAGCTCATCTCCACTTCCTCCTGGGGAAACTGAGGGCCAGAGGTGTGGCTAACCCTGAGACCACGCGCGGGCGGGGAGGGTCTAAGTATCCTGCTCTTTCAGGGGGCTCTGGGAAGTGAAAGGGTGGTCCTCCCAGCCCCTTGTTTTCCATCGCTCAGACCCCCACTTTGTAGCTGGTGCTGACTCCGGAGGGGGTGTCCCTCCCCTATTTCTGCTCTCCCCTCCAGACTTCCTCCTAGGCCAGCGGGGGAGCTGGGTTCAGAGAGCAGCTGAGATGCAATTGGCTGCACAGCTCCAGTTAGGGACAGGGACCCCCCTGGGTCTCCCGTGCTTCCAGCACCTGGAGCCACCTCGTCACCAGATCCCTGGGTGTCCCAGGTCCAAATGTCAGAGCCCCGAAGGCCTGAGATGCAGGGAAACTGGGACTCGAGAGGGGCCGTGGGTCCAGCAGGAACCAGCTCCCCCACGTGCCCAGGAGCTCGGGGGCCAGAGGACTCCAGCTTGTCCTGGGCGTCCTTTGGGCACCACCGACTGCTGGGCTCCCTGGCTCTGGTCCGAGAAAGGACTCACAAGGTAGCCACTTCCCTCCCCCTTTCTCTGCCCATGTCCCGGTCACGCGGAGGGCGTGAGTGGCAGGCGGCTTGATCATTCCTCTGACAGGTGGGGAAACCGAGGCCCGGGAGGCCACGTCACCAGCCCAGCCCCGCCCCCGGCGACCTCCCTCATTCCTGAGTCGTCTTCATCGGTGGCCCTTTCCCTCCACAGACCTCACTGCTGCTCTATCCCACACCCTCTGCTCATGAGGTCATGAGGTGCCGTCTGGAGGAGGGCCAGGTCGCCCCTTGCTGCCCCTCCCCAGTCTGGGGGCTCCCTGCTGCTGAGGGCCTGGGAACTGACCCAGCCCCCGCCGGCCACGCCCTCTGCAAGGTCTCAGAGCCCTGGACTGACCCCAGCTAGTCCCCACTGGACAGATGGGGAAACTGAGCCGGGGGGAGCAGAGTGGCTGGCCCCTGGCCACACAGGAAGGTAGAAGCCATGATGGTGGGGAGAGCGGTGAGGGGCCCCAACCCTGGAGACAACTGTGCATTATGTTGGAATGATCCGTTCTGTCATCTGACACTGATCAGGCACCTACTGTGTGCATCACAGGACGATAAATGACCAATAATAATAATTCTTTGACCTCTCTGTTCCCATACCAGGCTCTGTGCCTCCCATTTTTCTTACCTGATCCGACAGATCCCTCATAACTTTCCTAACTGCCCCTCATAACTGTACAGGGGGGCTGTATTATCACCCCATTTTTCAGAGATGAGAAGGAAGTCTTAGGTCAGGGCAGAGCAGGGCTCCTGACGCCCCACTGCAGAGAAACCCTCTGCCCCCAGGCCCCGCCCCCTTTGGGATCTCCTGCTTCTGCTGTGGACCCTCCTGAATTGTGGGTTGCGGGGCAGCGCTCAGGTAAAGGGGAACATGAGCCAGGGGTGGGGGGAACACGGGGCGTGGGTACCGGCCGTGCGGGGTGCCAGCCCCAGCTCCAGACTAACTGTGACTCTCTGTCCCCAAGTAGGGTCCGGGCGAGTGGACGCCATGGGGTTCCTGGAGCCACTGCTCCAGCTCCTGTGGGCGGGGTCTCTCGGTGCGAAGCCGGCACTGCATCCGGTGAGTGGGGAGCTGGGGCTCGGCTGGGCGGGGCCCGGGGGTCCCTGGCCCTCCTCCCCCGCCAGCCTAGCCCAGCCCAGCCCCTGGCCGCACCCTCTGCCTGCCCACACATGCTGTGCCTTTTAATCCCACTGATCCAGCTGGAATGCGGGTAGGGTTGGCGTGGGCACGGGCTCTGGGGCGGGGGTTCTTGGAGGCCCTGACTGCAAGGTGGCCGCCCTGCTCCGCATAGGTTTCCGGGGGAAGAGCTGTGCTGGGGGGACCCTCACGAGTACCGCCTCTGTCAGTTGCCAGTAAGTGCTGTCCTTTCCCCAAGCCCTCGACTGTGCTACTCCCCGCCCTCATGCTCCCAAATATGTTTGTCCCCTTTCCAGCTTCTCTGGGCTCCTCTGAGGCTGTCCCAGCTTCTGATGCACCCATCTCTGTCCCCAGGACTGTCCCCCAGGTGCTGTGCCCTTCCGAGACCTCCAGTGTGCCCTGTACAATGGCCACCCTGTACGGAGCCCCCAGAAGACCTACCAATGGGTGCCCTTCTATGGCGGTGAGTAGCCTGCCCGCCCGTTGGTCCAGACACAGTTCTAGGTCTCTCAGGGAGATGTGGGGGCTTGGAGGGTCTTAAGGAGGAGGGGACAGTAGCACTTGGGCTTTGAAGGATATGTAGGAGTTGGTGACATGAAGGTGTGTGTGAGGCGTGTAGCAGGGGCAGAGGGAGGCAGTGTCTGTTCTGCACAGAGTCCAGCGCCAGGCAGAGGACTCACTCGGAGCTGTAGCAGAGGCCAGCAGTTCTCAGACTTACCCCAGTAGCAGGACGTGTTGCTGCGTTCAGCTGAAAATAGCGAGTTATGTAACCGTGTGCCCGGGGCCGTGTGCCTCCGGGTTTAAGAAAGACAGGCAGCCTCAGACACCACGGTGGGGGCAGACACAGATAAGAAAAGCCTAGAGCGGAGAAAGTTCCATCCGTCAGCCTCCTGGGTTTTTTGTTTTTTGTGTGTTTTGTTTTTCCTGTTTGCCCTACGAACTGGAAGAAACCCTGCACCCCTGCAGAGGCTGGCTAGTGCCAGCCCGAGCCACATTCCAGGCAGGGTCTGCCGCCGGGCTCAGGCACTTGGGAGCATGAGTGGGAGAAGCAGGGATCAGGCGAGGGCCAGAGACACACCCAGGCTGTGTGGGACGCAGTCAGCAGTGGACGCTTTTTATCGGGCACCTGCTGGGTGCAGTGCCCAAGTGCTGAGTGAGTTCTGCCCAGTGCTGGGCCTAGAACTCTGTCTGTAAAGTAGTAGGTGTTCATTGATTGCGGAATGAGCGAACGAAAGAATGAATGAATAGAAAACGACGTTGGTCGCGGATCACACGTAAAGAATTCTGATATTAGGACGTAAGGCGGAAGACTAGAGGCAGAATCCAGTCGTGGCTCCGCTCAGCCTTGATGTGTGGTTTTGGCTGAGTCTCGGCCTCATCTGCCCAAGTAGATGGCTTTCTGGGGGAGCCTGGGGGGGCGGGTTCTGGAACTAGGATAGAAGAACCCCTGGCCCACTGACTCCTCCGGCCCCAGCGCCCAACCAGTGCGACCTCAACTGCCTGGCCGTGGGGCACGCCTTCTACCACAGCTTTGGCCGCGTCCTGGACGGCACACCCTGCAGCCAGGGTGGCCAGGGTCTCTGCGTGGCTGGCCGCTGCCTCGTAAGGACTCGCCAGACCCCGCCCCCCTCCCACTGGGCCCTGCCGCAGACCTTCCTTTAGTCCTCTCTCTGAGCCCCGCACCTCCCACCTGCCGCGCCTTCACGGGGCCCTGCCCCTCCATAGTCTCCACCCCAAGCTTCTCTCTCCCGAGCCCACCCTTTTACTCTCAAGCCCATAGCTTCCTAGTTCAACTCTTTTCCCTAGGCCCCGCCCAATTCCGTCCGGGCCCCAGGATACTAAGCCTCACTCCCAGCCTTTTCCCTCTGGGCCGCGTCCCCAAACCCAATTCCCTTTAGTTCCAAAGTCCCTTCCTCTTCCACAGGTCCCGCCCTTCCTAGGCCCCTCCCTCCTTACCCTCCCTTTCACGCCCAGGCCCATTTCTTTTATACCCTTGTCCCTAAGCCCCGCCCTTGGTGCTCGGAGCCCTGCCCCCATCCCAAAACACCGCCCCGGGCGGAGGCGGGGCTGTCTGTGACTAGCGTCCTCCCCATCCCTGTAGAGCGCCGGCTGTGACGGTTTGATGGGTTCGGACGCCCGCGAGGACCACTGCGGCCGCTGCGGCGGTGCCAACGACTCGTGCCTCTTGGTGCAGCGCGTGTTCCGTGACGCCGGTGACTGCTCGCCCCGTCCTCTCTGCTCCCCAGAGCGGGCCCTTTAAGGAGCCGGGGCGGAAGCGAAGGCCCATGCTGATTGGGCAGTCTGCGGCCCGGCGCCCTCTCGCTTATCATTCTGATTGGTCGCTGCCAGATTGTCCCGCCCTCCCCAGAACAGATGGGGTTTTAACTCTCATTGCCGAACTTAATCGATCTTCACCCCAAACGTTTATGGAGCAATTTGGGGGTACCAGGACCATAGCAACCTGCTTACCCACGGTGTCTCTTAACCCTCGAACATCCCTCAGATACACCCCTACCCTCTCCCCAACGCCTCCCTCCCTCCCGCCTAGGAACCTTCGCGGGGTACTGGAACGTGACCCTGATCCCAAAGGGCGCCAGACACATCCGTGCCGCTCACCGGAGCCGTAATCACCTTGGTATCTCGGGGTGCGGGTTGGGGGGCGCCGGGTGCTGTCTGCAGACTGAGGCTTGGGGAGGAGGACGCCGGGGGTGGGGCGGTGGGAGGGGCCAGTTGTAGGGAGCCGGGGCTGACCCTTCTCTCGCAGCGCTGATGGCGGGGACGGGCACTACGTGCTCAACGGGAACTGGGCGGTCAGCCCGCCGGGACCTACGAGGCAGCGGGCACCCGCGTGGTTTACACTCGCGCCGCAGGGGCCGAGGAGACGCTGCGTGCGGCTGGGCCCACCTCCCAAGACCTACTCCTGCAGGTGCGCGCGGGCCTCCAGGGGAGGGCGGGCACGTGGAGGGGAGCAGCGAAGGATCTGGGGGAGGCTGGGCCATCCGATAGGAGTTCGGCCCTCTAGTGTGCCACATGGTCCCCACCACCCAGGTCCTCCTGCAGGAGCCCAACCCTGGCATTGAGTTTGAGTTCTGGCTCCCTCGGGAACGCTACGGCCCCTTCCAGGAGCAGACACAGGCCCTGGGCTGGTCCCTGCGGCAGCCGCAGCCTCGGGAGGTGGAGCTTCAGCCCCCTGAGACTGCTGCAGCCCCTGCTCCGGACCCCCCACGGACCCCGACCCCCACCCCAGGTGAGGCGGAGGCGGCCAGGGTGGGGACAAGCAATAGGTGAGGCCTGTGCCTGACTGCACCCCCGCAACCCCTGCCGCCGCAGACCCCTGCCCGCCCTGCCTGGACACCCGCGGTCGCGCCCACGCCTGCTCCACTATTGCGGCAGCGACTTTGGTGAGAGACCCCTGTTCCCAACCCTCATTTGGCCCCAACCGACCTGAGCTTTGCTCCTGTCCTGCTGACCTCTGACCCTGAATTGACTTTACCCTTGACTTCTTGACTCCAACTTGACTCCTCTTTCTAACCCTAATGTGACTCCTTCATCTGACCCTTTGCTCTAAGTAGACCCCTTAAGTCCTTGTGGATCTCTGACTTGACCCTGACCCCAGGCCTCAGCTAACCCCAGCCCCCAGGGCCCCCCATGTCCCACCGGATCCCCAGTTCCCTTGCCTGGCAATGGGGTGCGGGGATAGGTGTCCAGCTGGAGCAGCGACTAGCCCTGGCACCACCCTGCCCACAGTGTTTCGGGCTCGCGTGCTGGGCCGCCTCCGCCAGGCCCAGGAGACCCGCTACGAGGTGCGTGTGCAGCTCGTCTACAAAAACCGCTCGCCACTGCAGGCCCTCGAGTACATGTGGGCACCGGGCCGCTGCCCCTGCCCTCCACTGGCCCTCCATCGAGAGTACCTGCTGGCTGCCCAGCGCGTCGTCAGCCCCGACGGCACTCAGGACCGGCTGCTGCTGCCCACGCTGGCTATGCCCGGCCCTGGAGCCCCGCGGAGGACAGCCGTGTACGCTTGGCCGCCCGACGTTGCCCTGTCTGAGCCCCAAGATAAGCGCCCCCCCCCCCGCCACCACTCACAGGAGGAAAGACGTGCTTGATCAGGCTCAAACTCAACCTATTTCCTCTCTTGCCCTGGCTTCTAGGAAGCTCAGCGACATCCCCCACCTACGGCTATGTGACTCTCCCTCACACACACTTAGGCGCCTCTGCACGCAGTCAGATCCACTGTCACAAGCGGGCAGGAACTGCTGAGGACACACTGAATTGCCTCTTTACCTCTTATTCCCTCTCTCACTCATCGCTGCTTGAGACTGTGACACTCTGTGCCCTGTCTTCTCGCTGGCACTTACCCACAGGCCCTCATGTGCTCGGAGACACTGTCACAAACAGGCACGCCCCCTAGAAGACAAACCTTACGGTGCACTGTAGCGGGACTCTCCCTTCTGCTCTGGCTGCTGGGAAGTTCCGAGGTAGCCTTGACAGCTTAGCACTTCTGGCTGGGTTCATTCTCAGCCTCGGAGACGTGGGATGCACTGGTCGTCAGGTGCACACTGTGCATTCACGCATGTATACACGTGACCTCACGCACCCGTCCCCTCCTCCTCCTGGTCCAGCCCCCGCCTCTCCTCAGCATGTCTGACACAGGGTGTGGGATAAACATGGCTTTTATAGGTCCCAAGCCTCCTTGCCTGTCCCTGTCCTCATGTGATCTGGGCAGATTCTTTTATTCTCCTGTAGCAGGAGGACAGACCTCGATCGGGCATGTCTGTGGGGTGGCCAGCAGCCTCCCCGTGGGGCACCCGTGAGAGGCCACCTTCTGCCTCCCCATCCTGGATAGGGAGGCTCACGCTGCCACTTGGGACTGTTGCACTTCTGTACCATCGAGTTTTCTTGGGCGAGGATGCTGGCAGTGGGTGAGGGGCGCACCGTGTGTGGGTCTCAGACCTGGATGGGCTCAGCCCCTGACCTTGCGGATGACAGTTCCCGTCACCCCCTCTCGGCCTCAGTTTCCCCATCTGCACATACCTTTTCGGCCCTTGCAGACTCTGACCATGGGAATCACACTTTCTGGTTCCTTCCCTTTCCTCTCTCCTCATTCATGCATTCCTCTCCCAGGTATTTATTGAGCCCTACTGTATGCCAGGGGCCAGCAGTCCCTGGGCTGTCCCAGAACTGTCATCCCCCGCTGATGCTGGAGAATCCCCTACTCCCCTGGCAAAGGGTGGCACAATTCTGGAAGGAAGTGTGGGTCCTGGGCGCCCCCTGGTGGCAGGACGGGGGAGAAGGGAGTCGCAGGCATCCAGTGGCCCTACAGCCCGCAAGGGCCCTGTGCTTAGGCCCTGGAAGACACACACCTTTCCTACCCAGGCTTGCCCTCCTGGAGAGCACATCCTTACGCCAGCACCCACCCACGGCTCCAAGCCTCTTGCCACTCGCCTCTGCCTTTCTATGTCAGGGAGTGGGGTCTAGGGCCCTGCCACCTAATCCCAAACTGAGGTGAGGTGGGTGCTCCCGGAAGGGGCCTGCACAGGGTCTCCTCCGGCTGGCAGGATGGCCACCCAAGCATTGACTTGCCCAGCCCGATCTCTATGTGGCGACACCATTTCCAGTGACGATCTTATAACAAGTGCAGTAACCACCCCCGTTGCTTTGCCCTTTAGCTTTTAAGCGATCTAACCATTTAAAGAGAGAGTAAAAGACTGCAATTCTAAAAATGCTCAATTCCAGGATGGTGGTTCAGGACTAACGTTTGCACTCACCAAGCAGAAGTATTCACTAGTTCGCTGTTTCGCTGTTTTACACTGACACAAGAATAAAGCTTCTCGAGAGGGTTGCAGAGCACGGCGGAAACATCGCGACTCCAGTTCTGTTTTCTCGTCTTCACAGTCCCAGGCTCTTTTCAATTACTTACTGTGGCCCCGCAGGAATGCTCAGGGCCCCTCTGGGTTAGAGACGCAGACATCGCCCAGAGTGAGCAGAACGCGGACTGTCGGACGCGAGCTTCCTCTCCAAAGAAGTACGCGTGCGCGGCTGCGTCCTCGTGTCCAGAGCTGGGGAGTCTCCAGGCTTCCCGCAGGCCATGCTCATTAAAGAGGAGTGCAAACGAGCACGTTTGAAACGTGCGTCCGCGTTAGCAAAACAGCGGCGATGGCGACTGTTTCATCGCCCCCCTCCCCACCACGAAGGACTTTTCAACAGTATTTCCCAACGCCAGCTGAGGTCGGTCATGATTTCCTTGTTGTTTCTAATGCTCTGCAGACACACCCCTGTCGTCTGCTGGCCGCCTGGCCTCCTCTCACTAACCCTGTAACAGACCCTGACCCACAGGAGGACACGTGTCCACTCAGGGGGATGAGGGAAGCCCTGGACCGTCCTCCCATTGATGCGGGAATGCTCGACAGGTTGGCTGCGTCTGCTGTAGGTGAGCGCGAGTCATCATAGTGATGGGCTCAATGGACATGTCCGCGTCCCAGTCTCCAGAACTCATGGGTGGAAACTTATTTGGGGAAAGGGACTTTGCAAGTGTGACTCGGGCTGTCGAGATGGGCTCTTTCTAGATTATCCAGGTGTCCCTGAATCCAATGACAAGCGTCCTGGTAAGAGACAGAGATCGGGGTGACGTGGCCACAAGCCCCGGGCTGCTGGAGCCCCCACCCCCCTCACCCCCCCGGAGCTGGCAGAGGTGGCAGAGGCGTCAAGGACCCACCCCTGGAGCCTCTAGGGGCCACGTGGCCCTGCGACACCGCGATCTCAGACTACCGGGTTCGGAATGTGAGCGGCGTCTTCTTGTTTTAAGCCTTCCGGTTTGCAGTCACTGGTTGCGGCCGCCCCAGGGGACTGTGTGCTCACCCTGCACCCTGCAGTTTCTGACAGGTGGATGCCCACGGGCAGCAAGAGCTGTGCTCTCCAAAGGCCAGTTCTAGCATGTTCCTCGAAGCTCTAGTCATAACCACCAAAAACGAAGCCACGGAAATGCCTCCCAGTAGGGGAAAGGGGCGCACCATCCCTGGCCTCCTCGCGGAAGGCAGCGAGCGATCCCGCCGACCTAAGAGCCCATACTCCCTGCCCTGCGCAGGCGCATCAGGGGAGACAGGGCGGGAGACAGGGCGGGAGACGCGGCTGGCCGCCTGGGGATCCGTTTGGGGGTGGGAAGCGACCGGGAGGGGCTGGCCCTGTCGCTGGTTACACTTTTCTGTATGTTTGAAAACAAAACAAGTCTGAGGGGGCTAAAGGTCACTATTTCTACCTGGCGAGACAGGTGTGCGTCCGCCCCACCTGTGCTCCCTGGTGAGCTACCTGGCTCAGAGACAGCCTTGAAGGAGCACAGCTGGGGCCCATTTCACCATCCCCTGAAATGGCAAGGCGGGGGGTGGGGCGGTGCCAGGCGCAGAGCGAGCCCAGCACACACATCTCCTCCCCCAGGCCTGGGCCACACCGTTCTTTAAACAGCTGGACCAGCGATCAGCGGATCGCCAATGCCATGTGGACCTCTCAGTGCGGGGTTCTTTAATGATTACACCCTGGAGTAAAAGCTAAAGTCCCCAGCACACCTTCCAGGTATCTGCAGCGCCCCGCCCCAGAGACTGACCTCCCTCTCTCCCCTCAGGCACTCCGGCCAGCCTGCCCGGCCTCCCCATCCTCCTCTGCCCCACCGGGGGTGGCCTTGGGACCTTTGCACAGGCCCTTCCCTCTGCCTGGATGCCACCCTCCACCCCTCCAAGTCTCACAAGACACCTGGCCTCGCCGCCTGCATGCCTCTGCTCAAATGCCACTTTCCTAGGGAGGCTTTTCTCTGACCCCAACCTGCCCACCCCCAACTCCTGGCTGCATTTCTGCCCATGACATTCACCTCCCTCCAATGTGTTACACATTTTGCTGATTGTGACCTGTCACCTCCCCAATCCCCAGGAGCAGGGAATTTTATTTCTCTGGGTCATTGCTGTGCCCTTCACTCTTGGACAGGGCCTGGCATACAGCAGGTGCTCAATGTATGCCACGTGGTTGAACGAACGATTTGTGACCCTGCTCGGCAGCAGCGCTTGGTTCTCCCTGCCTCTTGCTGTGGTTCTCAAGGACGAGGCCCCCGGGCTGAGGTGCTGGTGGCTGCATGGCACTGTCCCTTTTTCAGAAGACTTAGATGGATGGGGCCACCATCAGCTGGGGACAAGCTGGACCCACCCAGGAGTGAGAGGCAGGACGTGTCAAAGATCTGTGGGACGTGGCTGATCTGATGTGTTTGGGCATAAGATGGAAGTGTCTCCAGACATCGCCCAGCGTCTCTGGGACAAAACCACAGGGTCGGGAAGAGCCTGGGGACCCCAGCAGGGCCCGGCTGTGCCTCATTCCGCTGGCCCACCTCTTGCGTTTGCACCAGGAATCGTGACCAGCTAGAAACGTGGAGAAGCGGAACTGGAGACAGGGATGGTGGCAGGAGCCGAGTGAAGAGAAGGGCGGGCCCGGGGGACCCCAAGCCACCCCAGCTGCCAGTGCAGGAGCCTCGGCTACAGGCTATAGATTCTTCCCTGGGTACATGATCCAGCCCCCAGGCTCAAGGTGGAGCTCGCACCCCCCCCCCACCGGCTTCTTCCTCCCGGGCTCTGTCTCCAGGAATCTGTGCTTGCACAGGGCATTCTCTATTTTACCTACTGTTAGATTGGATTTGCTAGTTTTCCTTTAGATTTCTGTTTGCGGCTATAGGCATGCACCAAGCTGTCACCTTCCTTGTGTATCCGTCTCTGCCTGCTTCTACGATCCGGCTCATGTTGCCCTCACAAAAAAATCAAGTACAGGGTGCTGGAGTTCTCAGCCCCCCTCCCAGTTCCCAGGCCTCTTGCTTCCTGCCGGGGAAGCGGCTGGCACGAATGGCCTTTGCTTCTCCGTGACCCACGGCAGTGGGGTGGGGTCTCGGCTCCCTGGACACCTGGGCAGGCAGTCTCAGGGGTGCACTGGACACAGGCTCCCAGAGCCCCGGGGCCCACAGCTGTTCAGGGCTGGGCCACACCCACTCCTCCGGCTCTTTCTGTGCCCCGTCTTAGGTCCCTGCTCCCTGGGGCAGCTTTCTGGGACCTTTCCCGGGTAGAACCTGAATTCTCATCTCAGCCACTTGGCAAGACCTCGATTCTGCGCCTTGGTTTCCTCTCCTGAAAAGGGGGGCACACAGCATTCTCTCCTGCTTCGAT
Source organism: Eonycteris spelaea (assembly GCA_003508835.1). Taxonomy (NCBI): domain Eukaryota; kingdom Metazoa; phylum Chordata; class Mammalia; order Chiroptera; family Pteropodidae; genus Eonycteris; species Eonycteris spelaea. The sequence goes on from PUFA01000182.1 coordinate 3,057,607, forward strand.
GGGGTGGCCTGGCAAAGCCCTCCTCGCAGGCCCCACCCGAGACTGACCAGACGGGAAGTAGGGCCAGATGAGCTTTACTGAACCCTCCACTAGCAGGCCAGGTGTTTCAGCCGCCAGCAGTGCTGCAGGTATCGGAGCCAGGGGTGGTGGCGGGGCCAGCTGCAGGTGACCTCAGTGGTGGACTCTGAGGTGTACTCCAGAGGAGACTCGGACTGGCATGAGCCTAGCTGCTCAAGCACCACGCTGTCGGTGGGGGTCTGCGCCAGGGACCCCTTCTGGGACTGTTTGCTGGACTTGGAGATCTTCGAAGCTGAATCCCCTGGCTCACTGGAGGTCTTGTTGGGGGGCTGCATGGGATGGAGGTGCTGCTGTGGGTCTTCCCAGCGGGGGGCTCTTGGCTGGAGCTGCTGGGATGTTGCGTGGAGGCTGGGGACCGGTGGGCCGCCTGGGATGGGCCCAAGGAGGTGGCAGAGGGCCGGAAGCGCTGCTGGCTGGGGGCCTGGGGCTGGCTGGAGGAGTTGGCTCTCGACCGAGCCGCTCGTGACCGAGGTCCGGCCTGGGACTTGTTGGGCAGCTTAGAGCCGCTGGCAGAGCTGGTGGCCGAGGAGCGAGCCTGGGACTGCGGCTGGGAGGTGGTGCGTGAGGAGCTGTCGGGAACTGGCTGGCTTGGCGAGGAGGTGACAGCGGGGGACTCGGTTGGTGAGCTTGCCGAGGAATCCGTGGAGGACTTGGGGGACTTGGCGGCCGCTGCGTCCTTCTGCTGATCGGCTGGCAGGTCTGTGCGGGGGCTGGGTGGGGACTTCACTTGTCCTTTTGCAGCTCCTTCAGGTTTAGTTTGGCTGCAAGAGAGGGCCATCGGGGTGAGGCTGTTCTGGCCGCTGCCTCTGACTCGGAGGCTGCGCTCAGCTGCTAGACAGCGAGGCAGGGTCACTAGGGGCCAGGGTCGGGTCCAGTCAAGGGGCCGGCGGCCATCCTGGCAGGAGCAGGTGACCCGCACACGTTCAACACAGGCACATGTGCGCACACATACACACGTCCTACTTCCTCGGGGGGGTTACCTACAGCCGGCTCCGGGGGCAGCGGGGGGCCCACTGCCACGGCCGCTGGGGTGACGAGAGCCCGGCCGTGGGCCAGGGTCCGCAGGACTGGTTCCCGAGAGCGTGGGGGAGAGAGGCGGACAGTGAGAGGCGAAAGCAGAGCACCACATCCCAGCGACCAGGACGCCAGAGGCGGCATCGGAGTCAGGGAGATGGACAGACCCACAGACAGACAAGGACAGACGGACGGCCCCATGGCCGCAAGCACACACCGTCCCGGGTTAAGCCGGCTGCCACGTCCAAAGCTTGCCCGCTGAGCTCTCTCACGACGCTGTCCACGGCCTCGTGGTGCTTCAGGAACAGCGGGCGTATGGCGTGACGATACAGCATGTGGGCCCCGTTCCACGGCCCGGGGGCCATGCAGAACAACAGGAAGGCGCACTGCGGAGGTGGGGCAGGGTCACACGCGCACCCCGACTCCGCGCCCTGGGCCGCTCCCGTGCGGCACCCTCTCCCCAGGAGGCAGTGGGGTGGCCCGCGGCCCGCGATCCCTGCGTGCGCCCACCTTGCCCACGTAGTAGAAAGGGAACCAGGACAGGAGTAGATCGCTGAAGAATTCGACAAGCCCGAACAGGCTGTATACCACCCAGTAGGTGAGCCACATAGTGTCGTCCTCCTTGCTTGGGCTCTCGACGGCTTTGATCCTGCGGGGAGGTGTGGTGGGGTGAGTGGCCGAGGAGCCCTCAACGCCTCCCCCCCCCACAGCCCTGGGCACTCACGAAGCATAAGCGGGGTATACAAAGCCGATGAGATTGCACAGTAGAGACGCCCCGCAGCCGAACACAAGATACAGGCTTAGCAGAATGGCGGCTCCTGAAGGGAAGGCCAGGTGGGTGGGTGGGGGCCTGGCTCGTGTCCCGCCTGGCCGCGGGCCCCCAGCCCACCCTCGTCATCCTGCCACAAGCCTCAGCCACCAACCCCTCCAGCATGCATCCCCTGCAGCACTGGGTCGCCTGAACCCTGAGTCTTGGCTCTGCACCCGGTTAGCAGATCCGTCTGCCCCAAGTTACTGAGGGATCCCCAAAGGTAGGCAGGGACCTCTGCCCAGGTGTGTACAAGGTCCTGCCTAATAAAGGTTTGTTGAGTGAATAAGTGATCGTTTCAGGCCCTATAGGTGGGTCTGGGCACAAGACACCAGTGTTTGAATGTAAGTAACGGGAGAAAAATCTAAAAGTGGTCAAGACGAGATTGCCTGAGAATGGGAGAAGCAGCGGTATTTTAAACTTTATCTCTGTGGGGTGTCTCGTTCTAGGCACTGCTGACTGGGGGCGCTGAGCAGCCTCCCTGGTTCCACCCACTCAGTGCCAGGAGCACCCCCAGCCTGACGATCAAACATGTCACCAGATGCCGCCAAGTGTCCTGAGGGGGCAGCATGGCCTTGCTTGAGACCTCTGGTCTCAGTGGAAGGCAGCAAAGGGTGGTGGAGTCGCCAGACCTCGGGGAGCCCTCGGCTCTGCCGCTCACTCGCCCGTGATACTGCGCAAGTCTCTCTCTGCTTGGAGACTCGGTTTCCCCTGTGGACTGGTAGCGGCTCTGCCTCCCAGGGTTGTTCTGGGGTTCAACAGGGAGGACTCGTCCTCTCCACATGTTACAGAGGAGCCTCGGGTCACGAAAATGCCCCCCAGAGGTGAGGCTGGAGGAGAAGGCTGGGGGGCGGGGCAGCCAGGATCCTCAGCTGCCCCAGAAGCAATGAAGGTCGCTGGCATCTTGTGAAGCGCTTCCTGTGCGTGTGTCTCTGTCCTGTCTCATGCAATGGCCAGGAGTAAATATGCTGGGGGAGCGGGCTTGCCTAGGGTCGCTGGCGGGGGAGAACTTACAGCCTCCTGCCTCCCCACCCAGCCCCCAGGCTCTTATCTGGAGAGAGACAGAGGCCTCTAGTGGGCCAAAGGGCAGTGTCACCCACAGGCTTCCCTTCCTCTTTCTTATCACAGAGTCTGGGGTCAGGGTGGGTGGGGGCCTCGCCAGCAGCTCCTCTGGGTTCCTGCCTGTTATGGGCGAGGGGAGGAGGGTGGCCATCTGGGGTGGGTGGCACCCCAAGGTGAGGGAATGTCACCCTTTCTCAGGAAACTGCGCGTCGGGAAGCAGAGGCTCTCCCAAGGCACTCCTCCCCTCAATCCCTATTCTTGCAGCCTCAGCAACTGGGAGGATGACCTTGGACATGGGGGGGGCACAGCCTGAGATCAGTGACAGATGGGAGGGGGAGGGGTGGATACTCCAGACAGAGCAGGTGCAGGGCAGCCTCCCAGAGGGCCCCTGACTCTCTGGGCCTCAGTTTCCTCCCTGTGACTGCCAGCATCCCTAGCAGGCCCTTCCCCTGTGCTCTGTGACCTAAATTCCCCACCCACAGGTACCGGGGATGTGGAAAACTAGGCGGAAGGTCAATGGCTTGTTCCCAGGGGCAGGGCCCTGGCCAAGCCAGCATGAGTTGGGCACCGGGAAGCTGGAGGCACAGATTTTGAACCCTCTCGGGCTCCCTGGCATGGGGATCGCCCAGCTGGTGGGTGACTGGGAAAAAAGCAGACTCCCAGGAGCTGCACACAGAAGGTGCTCAAAATGCCTGGCACTATCCTCACCCAGAGCTGCCCTCACCCTCGTGGTTCAGTCCAGGGGGGTTTCCTGGAAGAGGTGGCATAGTGGATGGGCCTGGAGCACAGCCAAAAGGGAAGGAAGGTATTTAACTGGCGCCTACTAGACAGTTTCGGAAAGTAGCAGGGGACGCCCCAGACAACTGAGGAAAGGAAGAGGAGGGACTGGAGTGGAAGTTACAGTAGGGGTGGCTGGACCCCCTTCTTCTGGGCAGCTGACCTACCTTTCCCAACCCCACCACAGCTGATGAACAACCCAGTTCCAACTCAACTTACTCAAGTGCAGTGGCCAAAGCCACTGAGCAGGGAGGGGAGAGGGCAGGCCAGGGATGGGGTACCAACGGAAAACAGCAGGAGCAGAGACGGACAGCGACCCTTCCCTCTGGCAGAGACCATCCCCTCAGAAAAACGAGATCTCTACACTTGCTTCCAGGTTGGGTCCATCTGGGAAGGGGTGGCGACACTAGCTGCCTATCTGTCCTCTCCTCCCCCGAGGTCGGCAGGGCAACTGGAAGAACCGGACTTTGCCCTGGCGGGTACCCAGTGCCCCGAGGGAAGGAGCGGAGGATGGTCTCCAGACCCGAGGGCCTAAGTGGGGGTGCAGCGGGAGCCAAGAAAGGGGTGGACGTCGCCCGAGGTCTCACGACGAGAGCAAGGGAGGGCGGTGGGCACACCGGAGGTTTAGGTCCACGACCCTCCCCCTAGCTGGGATCTCGGTCTCCCCACTGACAGCAGGTCACGCCCCGCCATCTGGCCCGGACCCCGCAGCCGGGGCCGGCAGAAGGGTGGCAGGTCCGAGGCTGGGGTGCTCCAAGGCTTCAGTGTGCCCGTCGGTGAAACGGGTGGCATCGCCGAGAGCCCCTGGACGGCTCACCCGCGGCCAAGTACCGCTTGTCGACACCGGTCCTGGCTTCGAGCGCCCTTAGCGCTTCGGTGGCCAGGTTCCTCTGTTCCAGAAGGCGCTCGAAACGCTGGCGCAGGCCGTCCATGGCACCGGCGGGCCCGACGCTGGCAGCCCGAGACTGAACGCAGCCGCGCGCACCGGCCCTGCCGCGCGCGAGCCTCTCTCCCCCGGAGCGAGGTGCACCGCAAGACGACGGGGCGGGTCTCCGGCCCCAGGCCAATGGGAGGGCAGGGCGGACAAAGGAGGAGGGGCCTGCCCCTTCTCCCCCGCCGCATGGCCCTCTGGCCGGCCGCCGCAGCCGCAGCCGCGACTCCGGAGGAAGGAGGCGGGGCGCGGCGGCTGAAGGCGCCAATTGGCCGAGAGGGAGAGGGACGTAGCTGATTGGAGGGGCGTGTCATAGCCGTGGATTATTGGCTGAGCCATTGTGTGGGTGGAGCTAGGGAGGAAAGAAGCGTGCTGAGGTGGGCGGAGCTTGAGGGAGGGGCCGGAGTAAGGCCCGAGCTGATTGGAGAAACGGAAAGGAACAGAGAAACGGCGAGAACAGAGGAGGGGCGGGGCTGATCATAAAGGAGGCGGGACGGAATCGAAAGGACGCTGTGGGGCGGGGCTGAATTGAGGAGGGGGACTTACTTCAAAGGACAATTCTGGTTGGGCTGGAGAGGAGGCAGGGCTGATTTTTATGGGGAGGGGTGTGTAGAAAAGCGGGCGGGGCTAAATAAAGGGGCGTGGTCAACCATAGCAACCGTGAACTCATTATTTTGAGTCAGGAAACTTGGGTCACTGTACAAATGGGGAGACCGAGACTTCAGACAGTTTGCGTCTACAGAAAACTAGGGTGGGCGTGTGCCCTCCCACCCATTTCTGTCGGATCTTCGCGCCCCTCACGGGGGAACCGCAAGGCCCCTGGAACTTGAAGCCTTTCGGGGGTTGCTATGGCTTTGGGGGCGGGGCTATAGCTTGGGCCTACTCGGCGGTTTGGCCAGGGGGAGGGGCTTTTTAAGGCCCCGCCCTGGCCCCGCCCCCGGCGCAATGCGGCCCGTCTGGACTGCTCTTTGGCTGTGCGTGGCTTTGTCCCTGGGTCTGGACCTCGTTGGCCCCCTGGCTGTGGGGTGGGCCTCAGCCCGGGCCCCCATATATGTCAGCAGCTGGGCCGTGCGTGTGTCCCAGGGTTACCGGGAGGCCGAGCGCCTAGCGCGCAAATTCGGATTCGTCAACCTGGGGCAGGTGGGTGGGACCCGGATGGACAGGAAGGGGGTGGGAGCTGGACAGCCCAAGACCACAGACCCTGACAGACGCGAGGGCACCCACCTGAGATATCGGGAACCTCCAGTCCACCCCTACCTCGACGACTTCAGATTCTAGGACTCCCAGAAAGCCCCTGAAGCCCTAACTTGGGCACCTGGTTGGGGCAGGAAGCAAGCAAAGGGGGCTGGCGCCTGTCTTGCGGGGGCTCCATCACAGGAGCTGAGTCCTAGCGATGTAGCTGCCTTCCACATTCCCAGATATTCCCTGACGGACAGTACTTCCACCTGCGGCACCGGGGCGTGGTCCAGCAGTCCCTGACCCCACACTGGGGCCACCGCCTGCGCCTGAAGAAAGACCCTAAGGTGAGCCTGGCCTCGAGGCCGCCCCTGGGATCTTAACTACCTCCTGTTATTCTTAGGATTGTTACGGATGGCTGTTACCTTAGCGAGTCACCTGCTCTCTCTGTCTCAGTTTTCACCTGGATCCCCAGTCTTTACAGTGGGGACCCAGATGGGGAAGATGCACGGAGAGCAACAGGTGATGCGTGAAAGTGGTGCTCCCCCCAGGGCCTGGCACGCCACCTGCGTTTCTTGTCACAACCCCACCTTCCTTCCTCTATCTCACTCTGAAAGGTTAAGGTTCCCAGGTACCCCATAAAGAGGGGCAGATAATATTCTAGCTCATGGGGTGGAGGGAGGGGAAGTGGCCCAGTTCGTGATGGAGGAAACGGTTCCTAAGAGGAGGAATACTGCCTGAAGTCACCCAATGAGACCGTGACTGAATCAGGACCTGAACCGTCTCCAGACGCTCAGAGAGATGACAGGTAGATGAGGAAAAGGCCTGAGCCACTGAGCTGAGGATTTGAGGCCGAGTCTGGCAAAGCTTACTGAGGGGTGTGGGCCGGATGAGGGTTCAGGAGGCTAGAAGCCTGACGGTTCGAAGCCTGCCTGGAGAGGTGGCAACAGGCAGCTGTTGGAGGGGCCAGTTGGAGACGTAGTTGGCAGGAGGCCAGGGCTTGACTGCGGGTTAGACGTGTGGGACAGAGGGAGACGATTAAGGGCCAGCTCTCAAGATGGGAGCAGAGCCAGTGGGGAAGCACTGGCCCTGACTGCTGCCATGGGGTGGGGGACATGAGCTGGTTCGTGGGACAGGGAGGAGATCAACCAGGAAGGAGGAAGAGCAGCCCCGGGCAGGCAGAGCATGTGCAAAGGCCCAGGCGAGGTGGCCGTTGTGGCCACAGCAGAGAGGGGCTGGCGAGGGTCAGACAGGCAGAGCGTCGTGGGTCCTGGAGAGGGTGCTGAGGAGCCATGGGAGGATTTCAGCAGAGAGCTGACAAGGGGCAGGGCTGGCAGCGGGAGGACAGGGAGGAGGTGGGTATGCAGGACGTGTCCTGCCCTTTGCCAGGGGTAGTACAGAGAATGGCCACTGGGGGGTGCGCATGGGCAGGTCCCCAGGCACATGGGGACCCAGCAAACACGGGGTCCCAGACCCCGTCCCACACCGCGAGGGCCCCCCAGGCAGATGGTAGACACAGGCTTGGGCCCTTTGACGAGGTATTGGCAGCAAGGGCTTGGAGGGGCCGGTCCTCTTGGTCTGAAGGACAGGGCCCGCCAAGGTGCCTGGTGGCGAGGAGAGTTGGGAGGGGTGCGGGCTGGCCCCGGGGGTGCAGCCCTCCCCTCGGCGCGCGTCCCGCCCCAGGTGCAGTGGTTTGAGCAGCAGACTCTGCGGCGGCGCGTGAAGCGCTCCATGGCGGTGCCCACGGACCCCTGGTTCTCCAAGCAGTGGTACATGGTGAGCAGGCTCGGCCGGGCGGCAGGGCGGGCCGGGCCACGCCGGAGCCCACTGACCCCCGCCCCGCTTGGCACAGAACAACGAGGTGTGGCCAGACCTGAACATCCTGCAGGTCTGGAGGCAGGGGCTGTCTGGCCAGGGCATCGTGGTCTCCATCCTAGACGACGGCATCGAGAAGGACCACCCAGACCTCTGGGCCAACTACGTGAGCTGACGGGGGCTGGGGTGGGGGCTGCCACCTCCCACAGCCTGCCCCAACCCCTCACATCCACACCTCACTCCCAGGACCCCCTGGCCAGCTACGACTTCAATGACTATGACCCGGACCCTCAGCCGCGGTACTCAGCCAGTGATGAGAACCGGTGAGCCCAGCGACCCACGGTGCCTGGGGGGGCCCTGTTCCCTCTGGGTGTATAGAGGCCTGTGATTGGAATCCCTCTCTGTCCTGTGCCAGGCATGGGACCCGCTGTGCTGGGGAAGTAGCTGCCATCGCTAACAACAGGTTCTGTGGTATAGGCGTCGCCTACAATGCCCGAATTGGAGGTACTGAGGCCCGCTGCAGTCATGCTGGGTTGGGTGGCGTTGGGTGGCTGAGAAAACCAGGGTGCGTCCACAGACCAGCCAGGGGAGGAAGCCCCTCAGCGCCCACGCTCTTGCCGCTGGGCAATGAGGACGCCCCAGACTCAGGGTGGGGAGAGCCGAGCCCCGCACAGACACCCCCACTCCCGGTCGGTGAGAGAGGGCCAGGCCAAAGCGGCCTGGACCTGCCGGAGCCTGGGCAGGGCGTTCCCAGAGGCCCGATGCCCGCCTGTGCAGGGGTGCGCATGCTGGACGGCACCATCACCGACATCATCGAGGCCCAGTCCCTGAGCCTGCAGCCGCAGCACATCCACATCTACAGCGCCAGCTGGGGCCCGGAGGACGACGGCCGCACGGTGGACGGCCCCGGCATCCTCACCCGCGAGGCCTTCCAGCGCGGAGACCAAGGTGAGCGGGGCCCCGGGCGCGGAGGGCTCGTGCCCACGTGCGAGGCTGACGCCTCGTCCCCTGGCCCTGCCCTGTGCCTGTGGCCGTCTGCAGGGCCGTGGCGGGCTGGGCACACTCTTCATCTGGGCTTCGGGCAATGGCGGCCTGCACTACGACGACTGCAACTGTGACGGCTACACCAACAGCATCCACACGCTGTCCGTGGGCAGCACCACCCGGCAGGGCCACGTGCCCTGGTACAGCGAGGCCTGCGCCTCCACTCTCACCACCACCTACAGCAGCGGCATCGTCACCGACCCCCAAATTGTGAGCAGCGGCCGCCGCGGCCACGCCCGCCCTGCCCAGCCCCGCCGGGCTCCCTGCCTTCCGTCCGGTGCCTCCCATCTCTCCTCCTCCCACGGGTCGCCCCCGGAGCAACTGGAACAACAGAGCCCAGGCCCGGGCCCTGCTTCCACCCCCTTCACGCCTGCTGGTCCTCGTTCGCGGGGCGCGGCCTGGGCAGTGCCCAGGCTCCAGGCCTATTACAACACCCTGTGGGGCCTTCTCTAGTCCTTGCCGCTCTGCGAACAAGGGTGGGGTTTGCACGTGCCCAGGTCCCGAGTCCCCCTCTCTGCCCCCAGGTCACCACGGACCTGCACCACCAGTGCACCGACAAGCACACGGGCACCTCGGCCTCAGCCCCGCTGGCCGCAGGCATGATCGCTTTGGCTCTGGAAGCCAAGTAGGTGGTGGTGGGGGCCTCCCACCTGCTGCCCCGGCCCCCATGCACGGCCCCCGCTGAGCCTCTCCCCCGCCCTTCAGCCCGTTCCTGACGTGGAGGGACATGCAGCACCTGGTGGTCCGTGCGTCCAGGCAGGCACAGCTGCAGGCGGAGGACTGGAGGACCAATGGCGTGGGGCGCCAAGGTGCGGCAGGGCCCGGCGGGGGGCGGGGCGCCACGCCTGCTGGCTGAGTGACAGCCCCCTCCACGCAGTGAGCCACCACTATGGCTACGGGCTCCTGGATGCAGGACTGCTGGTGGACCTGGCTCGCACGTGGCTGCCCACTCAGCCCCAGAAGAAATGCGCTGTTCGGGTCCTACACACGCCCACGTGAGCGCCAGCCTCGGCCCCCGCCACTGTGCACACCTGTCCTCCCCTCACCTGCACCTCCCAGCCCTCCTGATACCTGTCCCCTCCTCAGCTCTCCCAACACCTGTCACCTGGCCAGCCCGTCCCTGACGCCTGTCGCCTCCCCAGCCCTCCCCCACACTTGTCATGAACATCCAGGTGGTGGACATGTGGGAGGCACGCCCCAAGGCCTCGGTTTACCCATCTGTAAAGTCCAAGGGCGGGCCCCAGAATCTGAGCCGAGACCCTGCCTGCCGGCTGCCCAACCCCCAGCAGGTGGGCTGGAGGGGCCCTGACCCCGCTGCCACCCCCAGCCCCATCCTGCCGTCCATGCGCGTGAGGAAGAAGGTGTCGGCCTGCGCTGGTCGCGCCAACTACATCCGCTCCCTGGAGCACGTGCAGGTCCAGCTGTCACTGTCCTACAGCCGCCGCGGGGACCTGGAGATCTCGCTCACCAGCCCCATGGGCACCCGCTCCACGCTGGTGGCCATCAGGTGCGGGGGAGGGGCCCCGCGCCTGCGTCGGCCGAGCGGCCCACGCTCGCTGTGCCTCTGAAGCCTTTCGCCCCGGTCTGTCCCAGACCCTTGGACATCAGCGGCCAAGGCTACAACAATTGGATCTTCATGTCCACCCACTTCTGGGACGAGGACCCGCGGGGCCTGTGGATCCTAGACCTGGAAAACAAGGGCTACTATTTCAACACGGGTGAGAGGCGGGCACAGGCCGGGGGCCCGGCAGCCTGGCCACCTGCCCGTGGCCTCCCTGGAGAGAGGCACAGACGTGTCTGGTGCCCAGCAGGTGTCCAGATACCAGCCTGCAGTGGGTGCTGAGTGGCGGGCACCGTCCGAATCAGGGGCTCCAGGGTGGGGGTGGGGGGGCTTGGGAGCGGGGCCCCGAATGGCAGGATCAGGCCACCAACAGCCTCTCCTTCTCGTCCCCGTGCCCACCGCCACCCCAGGGACACTGTTCCGCTACACGCTGCTGCTCTACGGGACAGCCGAGGACATGACCGCGCGGCCCACAGGCCTCCAGGTGACCAGCAGCGCGTGTGTGCAGCGGGACACAGAGGGGCTGTGCCAGGGTGAGTGCCCGGCGCGGCATGGCCTACTTGCTGGCAGTGTGCGTGTGCGGCCCGGGGCGGGCAGGTGGGCGGGGGCGGCGGGCCTCGGCCTCACCCTCGCGTCCACATCCCCGTGCAGAATGTAACGGCCCCGCCTACGTCATGGGCCACCTTTGCCTCTCCCGCTGCCCGCCCCGGTACTTCAATCGCACCCGCCAGGCAGTGACGGCGGGGCCTGGGCGCCCGGCCACGCCTGCCCTGCCTGTGTGCTCCAGCTGCCCCTCCTCCTGCTACGCGTGCCGCGGCAGCTCCCCGCTCGACTGCACCGCCTGCCCCCCGCTTCCACACTGGACGAGCGTCGCGGCTCCTGCTCACGGTCTGCACCCCGCACCGGCCACCCCCAGCCCACCGCAACCGCCCACCCCTGCCGCCAGCGCCTGGGCCCAGCCCTGGCCACGGCCTTGGTGCTGGCCCTGCTGGCCGTGGCCTTCGGGAGCCCCCTCCTCTGCAGCGTCCTCTCCATGGGCTGCCCACCCCTGTGTACAAGCCCCCCAGTACCAGAGGCCACCCCAGTCACCTCCCCAGAACCATGTGCTGGCTGGACCCTGAAGACATTCAGCTGGGGGAGCCAACGTGTGCCTTGGCCTAGGCCCCCAGCGGGCACTGCCGTCCACTCCCTCGCTCCAGACCAGCACCCAGGGTGAGAACTGACCCCTAGAAGGCCCCGGCTGGCCACTAGGGCCCGCAGGCCAGGGTGGCTCGTGTAGAATGCTGCACCCCGGACTTGGCAGGTCCAGGTGAAAGAGAGAGACATCGAGTTCACACAGTTGGGGTGGGGATATGTGGGGTGGGGATTCTGCCCCAGAATCGGGGGGACGGGGTGGGGAGGTGCAGGGAGAGCCACTGACGACATCCAGAGTCTCGGGCACCATGTCCAACCTCATAGTTTGCAAATAAAGGTTGAATAGGAGGTGTCAAGTCTGCAGGCTTCTTTGGGGCACAGGTGGCCCCTCCTATCCCTCCAGCATGATTGGAGGGTTCCCTGGATCCCGCTTGGAAATTGCCTTCCCTGGCCCCCAGAGAACCCAGCATCCCACCGAGTGGCTCAGCCTAGGGCCCAGATACCCCAGCTGTGGGAGGAGGGAGCAGGTGTGGGGGGTCCCAAGTGATGCCCATTTGCTTCTAGGGCCTGGCCCATTGCAGTCTCACCTCCTCCCTGTCTCCCCGCATTGCCCCCTCCCATCTCATTGACACGAGAATTAACAAGCTTCCAACAACTAAACTGCAATCCCCGAGGGTCCTGGGGAGGCTGAAGGAATGGCAGGCTGGAGTTCCATTGTTCTCACTGCGCCACCCCCACCCGCACCTCTCCTTAACAGAAAGGATCCTGAGGTTTGGGGGCGGGAAAGAGTGCAGAGGAAGCAATGAAATGCCCCTGCTCTGTCCTCACACACACCAGTGGGGTGGGGACATATTTGTCTTGATCTTTGGAGTGGGACAGGGATTTCTATGAGACAGTGTAGGCTGGCTTGTACCCCTGATCACGGGGCTTCACTTGGGCTCAGAGAGGCAGGCCTCGCCTGTCGCAGAAGCCCACAGGCCCCAGAGAAAGCCCCCTTTCTGTGCCTGGGAACCTGGGAATTTGGCCACCGGGCTCAGGTTAGACAACCTCAGGCCTCAAAAGGAGTGTGGCTCTGCCTGGGGCTTTGCAGCTGGGCAGTGGAGGCCGATGCCTCGGCACCTGGAACCACACACAGGAGGGGAGCCCCGGCCTAGATCTGCCTATGGACGAAGACACTGGAATAGGTGGCCTCCTGGGGAGGAGGCAGCCTCATCCCCCTACCTCGTCCAGCCCAGCTGCCCGCCCAGGACTGCCTACGGTCCCGCAGCCTCACCCCAGCTCAGCCCCTGGCTCTGGACTTAGGCTTGAGTTTGAGCCTGACCCTGGCAGGGCCAGGCTGTATGTCCAGGACACTCCATGGCCTCGGCTGTGCCACAGGACCATCCGTCTCACCAACACACTTTCGAGGATCACCAGAGGCGGTTTTCCCACCTGGTGCCCAGTAAGCCCCCCAAATGTGCCTGCTTGGGGCAGTTCCCCAGGCAATTAAACATAGTTACCATGTGACCCAGAATTCCATTTTGCAGATATTTATCCAAGAAAACAAAGCAGACGGCCCCACAAAAGCCTGTACACGCATGTTCACAGCATTGGGATTCCAACGGCCAAAAGGTGAACACAATCCAAGTGTCTATCCACAGAGAAATGGACACACACAATGTGTCTGTCCACATGGGGCAGTGTCACTCGGTCACGAAAAGGGGGGAGGCGTTGACACTCGCCACGATGCAGACAGACCTTGAACACAGGACGCTCAGTGAGAGATGCCGGACACACAAGGCCACACACTGTGCGATTCCATTTATGTGACATGTCCAGGAACAAGCACATCCACAGACAGGATGTGGGTGAGTGGATGTTAGGGGCTGGAGAGGGGCACGGGGTGTGCTGCTGATGGGGACGGGTTTTTTGGGGGGTCGATCTAAATGTTCTAGAGTTAGACCGCGGTGGTTGCACAACTCACAGCTCTGTGAATCTATGTATGTCCCCAAATCACAGAAACTTACACTTTAAACAGGTGGACTTTATGGTATGCAAATTACATTCAATAAAGCTGTTTTTAAAACATGTAAACTGTCTTCTGCTTTGAGCCTGTCTTCCCATCCTACCCAAGAGGGGAGGAAGGGCCAAGCACCACCGGCGAGTGGGGAGGGGGTTTTAGAGGTCAGAGGGGCGAACTTGACCCGGATCCTGCAGATGAGATGCTGGCATCCATCCTGCGTCCCTGGCCACCTCGCCAGTAACTGGCGTTCAGTGAGCGCACACTGTGCGCCAGGCCACCTTGCGTGGACAGGGACTTTGTTCCCACGACAGTGACGTGAGTTGTGGACTGTGACCCCGCTTGCAGAAAGCCGGGCTTCGGATGCTTTGTTACACAGCTCGGGAGCCGGGTCGGGACCCGACGCCCACCCCTCGAGTGCTAGGAGGCTGAGGTCGCAGCTCCTCCCAGATCGCACCGGGACCGGTTCCCACGCAGACACTCCGCGCGGGGCTCGACCCCTTTAAGGGCGGTGGGCGGGGAGAGGAAGTTCGCCTCACGGCTGGGGGCGGGGCCACGCTCCGACCGGAAGCGGAAGCAGCCGCGTCGCGGTCCCCGCATCCAGGGGCGTGCGCCCAGGCGTTTTCCCTGCGGCCCTGCGTGCCTCAGCGGGGAAACTGAGGCACAGGTGGAGCCGGACGCTGACGGGCGAGCCCGAGGGTGGGTCGGGGTTCGCTGTGCGGGGCGAATGGCCCAGAGGTCGAGAAGGGGGCGCCCCGTCAACGCTCCCCTCTTCCACCTTCAGGGATGGGCTCCAAGGCCAGGAAGCGCGTGGTGCTGCCCACTCGCCCGGCGCCCCCCACGGTGGAGCAGATCCTGGAGGACGTGCGAGGGGCGCCCGCCGAGGATCTCGTCTTCACCTCCCTGGCCCTGGAAGGTAGGGGGAGCCCGGGCCGGGCAGGGGGGAGGGCGCCCCGGGACCCCCGCAGCAAGGGCGGGCGGGTGGGGGGAAGCAGACCCTAGCTCCAGCCCCGAATAGCCGGCGTGAGGAAACCGTGGGATTGCGAGCGTGGACCGCCGCCCCTTACCTGTGAAGCGGGGCACCTTGTCAGAGCGGCGTCTGAGACCGGAGCCCGCAGCCAAATCCTGCCCACCACCTGGCCTCGTAAGGCCAGGAAGCTAAGAACGCTTTCGCGTTTTTTAAATCCGTGGGGAGACTATCTGGATGAGTGGAAAGGGTACGAAATCCAGATTCAAACATTTCTTAAATTAAGCACCAGTCAAAAAGTTCTTTGCTCCCCGTGGCCACTTTCAAGCTCTCGGGTGCTCGTGCTGCTGTGTTGGACAGCTCCTAGGAAGGACTTTTCCGTCACCTCGGAGTCGCGTTTATCCACAGCCTGGGTCCGTCCAGGCTGCTTGAGCCGCAGCTTAAGAATCGTGGGCAGGCTGGCCAGCATTCGGAGGGTAGGGAAACTGAGGCACGGGTAGTGGTGGGGGCCTCCTCAAGGGAGAGGGTCTTCTCCTTGCGGTCTGTGTTCTCATCTAGGACTGCACCCGCCCCCCACCCCCCACCCCCTGTGCACCACTTGCCGTCCGCCACCTTGTTACTGAGGCAGGTGGGGAAAAAGCGATCGTTAGTCAAATAGCAGAGTTTCTAGGGCCCCAGCTAGAGGTTTGGCTTGCAGGCCAGGTCATGTTGTCCCTGTTCGCACACGGGACCAGGCAGCGGGGAGGGAACCTGGCCATGTCTCCGGGTGACCCTAAAGCTGTGCTTTTTCCTCCTTGCCCACCCCTCTGCCGGGCACATTGTACTGGGAGCTGGGGTCACCTAGTATCGCGTCCACGCTGTCCTGCCTCCTGGTGGTGAGGGCTGGGCTTTGCGAGGTCACACGGCCATGGACCGGTTTTCAGGGGACAGAGGTTGCCTCGTGGGTTTCGCGAGCGGGAGTGAGTGCCAGTCTGCTTAGCGGTCCCTTTGTGGGGTCAGCACCCTTTCCATGCTTTACTTGGAAGGGGTAAATGAGTCTTCTCCTGCCCCCTCCCTGACCCGCGGGCCATGTCCCGTCCCCAGACACTCCAGGCCCCTCCGGGAGGCCTGAGGACCCCGAGGCCCAGCGCGAGCACCTCTACCAGCAGAGCCGGGCCTACGTGGCTGCCAACCAGCGGCTGCAGCAGGCAGGGGAGGAGCTGAGACGGCGGTGTGAGGACCTGCGGCGAGCCGGCCGCGAGCTGGAGCGGGACGTGGGCCAGGTGAAGCAGGCAGTGCTGCCGGGAGCCGCGGCCTCGACCTCGGGCTAACCCAGCCCTTGGGCTCGCCCTGAGCCACGCGGTCTCCGGACCCTGGAACTCGTGGTCCTCACCAAGATACCTGGCTTGGCACATCTCAGATTGGATCCCAGAAGCCGAACTCGCCGTGCCAAGGCCCAGCTGCACCCTGGTACCCAGAGGCCCCAGGGGACAGAGCCTCCCCAGTGTGTGGTGGCCGCAGGGACAGTGCCATGTCAGCTGCCCCTTGAGGGTCGGGCCAGGCCTTGTGCATGCTGCTCACCCCCCCGGCCTGTTTCCTAGGGCCCAATGGCCATCAGCCCAGGCTGGATGTGGTCTGTGGCTCTGGCCCCCTCCCCTCCCTTCCTCTGGCCCTGCCTCACTGACCACCCATTAGAGTTGGCCTATTTCACTGTGAACTGGGGGCCCCAGAAGGTACGCAAAAGGATGGGGCTTGGTCCCTTCTTTGCCTCTGTGGCCTTGGCCGCGTGAGGAACGATTGCTCAGCAGGGCCTATCTGACCTGGGCCTCCAGTGGTCCCAAGCACCCCAATCTAAGGCATGGTAATCCCCCAGGGAGCACTTGTCTGTCTGGTTCACGACCGACCTGTTGGCTATGGGATGCGTCAGACGGGAATGCAGGCCTGGGCTTCCATGAAAGGACGAGCCGCTCAGTCACCCACCCCAAGTCATCGGCCATGTCCATCCTGGCAGGACAGGTCCGTCATGGGTGTCCCCACCGAGTCCCTCAGATGAAGTCTCTGCTTCTACTGGCCACCTGGACAGTGCCTCTGTGAGCTGCTGCTTTGCAGGGGTCCCCGGGAGACGGGGGAAGTGCCAGGACCCACAGGCAGGGCCCTGACACAGGTGACCTCAGCATCCAAGGAGACCTTTTGCCCGAAGAACGGGTGCCTGCCTCGGCCCGAGTGACCCCTGAGGCCCCGGGGGCACAAACATTCAGAAAATGCCACTAGGTTCCAGGCGGGGCAGTGGACACCAAGGCTGCCCTGTCCAGGCACCCCTGGGCCACCCGGCTTCCTGCCCGGCCTGGCCTCCAGGTAGGGCCACCTGAGTCTGGGGGACTGCTTCCTTCCCCTGTGTGCCTGCCCGTCCCGAATGCTCTCCCTGTATGAGCCCTGCAGCCTGACTTTGCCTTTGGCACGTGGACCCAGGGCGGCACCCCCAGCCCACCGCGTCCTCACCCCAGGAGCAGCCCCATGGAGCGCGGTGCAACAGCTGTTTATTAAAGGTACACAGGAGACACCTGGCCTCGCGCCTTCCTTCCGCCAGACAGAGGCTCTGGGTCGAGTTGGGGCACAGGCTATACATATTTACACGTGTCCTAGAATACTGTAGGGACTCCAGGCAGAGACGCAGGGGAACAGAGGCGGACGGACCAAGACAACCGGGCTGGGCGCTGTGGCCACTGGCTGGGAGACAGATGGGGTTGGGGGTGAGGGTAATGCTGCACTGTGGGCTCTTTGCCCCAAATTCAGCACCCAGCTTGGTTGGTGGTGTCCCAAGGCCACGGTAGGGGATGGCTTCGGACGGGCAGACTGGGTCCCCTCAGTGTGGCCCAGAAGGCTGAGCAGCCCCAAGGGGATCAAGGCTTCATGGGAGACACCCTTTGAGTCCTAAGACTGGTCCTCTGGCTCCAGGACGCCAGGGCCAGGCCACATCGTGAGGTGTGGCTGTGGCTGTGCCACAGGGCGCTGGAGAGGGCGGGCTGGCCCCTGGACGTGGACAGGGCACGAGCTCCCTGAGCATGGCCCAGGTGTACGCTGCCCCCTCAGGCTGGGCTGGACCAGGGGCGGGCAGAACGGGGGCCTCCCCCCCAGTTATGGCGGCTACTGCGTTCGCTGGAGAGGTAGCTCTAGGAGTTCTCCCCACGGCCCACATGGGGAGACTGAGGCACAGGCACTGAGAGCACTGCCCAGGGGAGCTGGGGTGTGTCTGTCACCTCCTCTCACACTAGGACATTCTGAGGAGCGGCCGCTTGAGGCACGGGCGAGAATCTGACAGCCCCTGCACTGAAAAAGGAGTCGAGAATTGTACCCAGTCCCACCCCTTTAAGCTACAGATGGGGACAGGGACTGGCACTTTCTCAGACACATCTGAAGCCCTCACCCTGTGTGTCCCTAGGAGTCAGCTGTGGGCCTGTGCAAAGCCCTGCCCAGCTGTCGTCACCACTGTCGGTCAGCACTTGGCGTGTCCCGCCGCCCCTCTGTCCTGCCTGTGGCCCCTGGCAGAGCCCTGGCACCTGTCCCACAGGACAAGGTGTTCTGGAGTTTGTAGCACAGCATGACACAGATGGGCGTGCAGCAGCAGCGCTGTGTCCACGGGGCTGGGATCGGCATGGCCCACAGGGGCCCCAAGCGTTGAGGATGGCCCCGCCGGAGGAAACGCCCCTGGCTCAGCTCCCGCCTAGGCGGTCCCGCAGCGCGCGTGGTGCCCGTGGGCGGGCACGGGGCGCCTTCCGCACTGCCCGCTGCTCAGATAAGGGAGGGGAGCCGTCCAGGTGTCCTCGGGTGGGTGTCAGTCGCTCTGGGGCAGCTCTCTGCAGCGTGGCTGTGTCTGCAGGTCCACGGGCGGAGGGCCAGGCCCCCCAGGGCAGAGCTTGTTGGCTCTCTCTGCGGGAAGGCCTGCACCCGAGATCCTCAAGCGGGGACACCAGCAGCCCCGCCCGGCACATGGGCAGGGGCGCGGTGGGGCGCCAGCTTCCCAGGCTCCCTCATCCTGCGGCTTGCCGCCTCCGGAGGCTGGACGCTGGTCCCAGCCATCTCCGCAGCCGAGCCAGCCTGTGGATCTAGGCTTTGTGTCGCCATGTGGTGACCCTCGTCCTCCTTGCCACTGCGCCTCGCTGCCACAGCCGGTCCAGACCCCGCTCACCTCCCTGGTCCTCCTCGCCTCCTCTGGTGTAGCCAGCGATCCCTCCCCACGGGGCCGCAGGGTGGCCCAGGCCGGCTGCCTTTGCGCTTCTCTCCTTGCTCCTTGCTGGCAGTTCCGACAGCGCCCCCTCCACCCTCTACCCCCCCCCCCGCTTGGCACCTCCCCCGGCCAGGTCTCAGGGCTCTAGGTTCCCTAGCCAGAGCTGTCAGAGGAGGGGGTGCTGTCTCTCTGGGCTCAGCCACACCCCTCCCACAGCTGGGGCTGAGAGGCAAACAAACCAGCAGAGTTGTCATTAACAGATTACCCGGCCGCTGTGATTACAGGCTTTGGAGCCGGCCCAGCTGCCAGGCGCTCGATGGCGCCATCCTCCACAGCCCTGTCCTCCCCGCGGGCAGGCTCTGTCACCTCCCTTGGCTCCTCCTCTCATGCTGAGGCCTGGGCTCCGGATGCTGGGGACTGGGAAGGTGGTCTCTGCATGTGGGCGAGGCCTGGATGTGTTCCCTCCCTGAGCCCCAAGGCTCAGAAGCCAGCGTGCGATGGGGTGGGGCTCCGAGGGCAGGACTCAGGTGGGCAGGGAGGTCCCGGACTATCCTATCCTCGGGGCAGCTGGAGGGCCCCTGGCTGGAAAGAAGACCGGCTCAGGCTGCTATTCTCAGAGATCCGCGGGGACGGGGGCTTTCTCCACGGCAGAGTCGGCGGCAGCCGCCACCATGGGGCTGGGCACGTAGTTGAAGGGAGGCACTCGGACCGAGCGGCTGGGGGAACTGTGCCGGCTGGCAGGGAAGCCCCCCGCAGCCACCCCCAGCCCCTCGTGGACGAAGGGGGCAGAGGCGGGCGCCTTGGCAGGCCCCGGCCCGTCCACGTCGCTGCCGAGGAGGGGTGTGGGGCCGCTGGCCGGGGCCTGCGGGGGCCCCCTGCTCTCCAGGCTTGGGGACGTGCTGGAGTTGGTCTTGGCAGCAGCGAAGTCCTCTGTCTGGACCACGGCGTCACTGGTCTTGCGCTGCGGGGGGCTGGCCGGGCCCTCCGCGGGCGCGGCCCCCACGAGTGGCAGGGCGGTGGCCGGCAGCGTGCTGCGCAGGATGTGCGGCACGTCCTCGTCCCGGATGCGGCGCCACGTGCCGCCCGGCACGGCCGCCCTGCGCGGGGGCTGGGCCTCCCCGTCGCTGCTGCGGCGGACGGCGTCGGCCGCGGGCCCCGGGCGGCACCTTCGGGCCTGCGGGCCACGCTGATGTGGGGCAGCGAGGCGTAGCGCTTGACCGTCTCGGGCTGGGCAGACTGCGCGCGGACGGGCAGGCGGGATGGGCTCTCGGAGCTGGGGCGCCGGGCGTGGGGGCCGGGGGCCGCGCGCAGCTCGTCGCAGCGGGAGGAGCAGAGGAAGACGGCAGGCAGCCCGGGCCGGCCGCGGCGGCTCGAGCTGCTCTGGGGGGTGGCGGCGGCAGCCTCGGCGGTGGACAGAGCCGACCGGCAGCGGCGTGGCAGGCCAGGCGACTCCTTGATGAAAGTCAGCTGGCGCCGGAAGCCTGCGCGGTCCGACTCACTGCCACTGGAGCGGGCCGAGGCCACGCGCACCAGGCCCAAGCGGCTCCCTCGGGCCCCCGGTGCCCACTCAGCCCCTGCCCGGCCCCTGGGGCCCGGGTCCGGAGCCACCCTGGCCAGGGGCGGTGGCCCCCGCCGAGCAGGCTTTTGCATGAAGGGGATCCGCACAGGCGACTTCTGTGTCTTGTGCTGCTTGGCCAGCAGGGCCCGTGCGGGCGTCCGGGGCACCGGCGAGGCCCCGGCGCTGGGCAGGGACCCAGCTACCCTGGAAGTGGAGGGCGACCGACTGGGCAGGGGCTGGGCGACAGGGGAGGTCTGGGAGGAGCTGGACGAGGGCGTCTTGGCGAGGCGGGCGGGCGGCGTGGCACTCCTCTGGGGGGGCTGAGGGCCGCCAGCTCCGAGATCTTGCCGGGCCGGTGCAGGCTCCGAGACCGCTGCCCAGGGCCCGGGACTTTGCTGGGGGCTGCTGGCCGTCCGTGGCTCGGGGGCCCCATCTTGCCGGGTGCAGGGCGGGGGCCGGGGGCCCCTCCAGGTGGGGCACGTGGGGCCACGCTGGACGTGTGCAGCACCGTCCTTCCCCGGAGTGTGGCCGGCACCCCGGACGCCGTCTTCCCAGCACTGCGTGGCTTTTCGAGGCCACAGGGTGAGCGGGGACCGCTGCTGCGCTGGGCCACCGTCCCGTCCCGCTTCTCCGGCCGCGTGGCACTGGCCGCCTGGCCCTCTGACCGTGGCCGCGGCCCTCTGCTGCGCAGGGCGGGCTGCGGGGTAGAGCCTGACAGCCCCGATGCCAAGGACAGGATGGAGTCGGACTCGGAGGAGGCCTCGCGGGTGCCCGCCGCTGCAGCCTGGTGCAGCCAGGTGACGATGGAGTTGGCGCCCTCCTGGATGGCGCGCCACTCGACGCTGTCCAGATCTGAGGCGTGGTCCGACCCCAGGGCCTCGTCGCTGCGTTCCCGCGGCCCCTCTGCTGGCCGCTCCTGGCCGGGCCACTCGGGGCCTGCGACGCCGGGGGCCTGATGCCTGGGGCCGGCGCCTGGGCACGGCCGCGCCGCCACGGCGCCACGGCAGTTCTGCCTCGGCCCGTGGGCCAGGGGAGCCCTGGCGCCCGCCTCCGGGCCCCGCGTCCCGGGTCCCCGCGGGCTCCGGCTCGCCGAGGGAGCTGGCGGAGGAGCTCAGGGAGCAGCAGGGTGGCGTCTCGTCGGCGATGAGCCTGGGCTGCGCCCGGCTGGGCGCTGTGGCCTTGGGCGTGCCCTGCGCCTCCTTCCTGCCAGCCCGGCGTTGCCCCTTGACCGCCCGGGGGATGGCGGACGCCCGCCGGGGGGCCGTCGCTGAGGCAGCCTCCACCGGCTCCTCATCTGAGTCGTTGCCACAGAAGCAGTACACAGCCTCCTCGGTGGGCGTCGTGAGGCACAGGGACGGCACTGCCCCATCCCCACGCACCCGGCCCGTGCGGGGGCCGTCCCGGTCGGCACAGGCACTTGGGGGCCTGCGGACGGGCGGCTCCAGCCCTGCCCGGCCCCCACCCGAGCCCTGGGCCGGCTCCGGGCTCTTGCCGGTGCCCCCCGCCTTGCGCCTGTGCCCAGCCGCTGGCCCAGCAGGAGCCACACGGCCCGCAGGCTTGCGTCCATCTGCACGGGCGCCGGGTGGGTCCCTGGGAGGCTGCAGCGTCTCGTCGCTGAGCGAGGCCGCGCTTGAGAAGTTGACCGGAGTGCCCTCAGCCGAGTCGGTGCACGAGTCGTCCTCCCGTGCCGGGGCGGGCACCAGCATGTAGACGGGCACAGGCCGTGCGCGGCGGCCGGGCACCAGCGCCGAGGCCACCTTGCGGAGCCGCGCGGGCACGGCCGCGCCCAGGCACTCCCGCAGCAGCTCCAGCTCCTGGTCGGCGGCAGGTGGCCCCTCGGTGCGGCCACTGGCCTCCTCCCGCCGGCGGTGTCCGGCGAAGTGCAGGGCAGGGCCGGTGGCGCTGCCACCGAGCTCGGGGCAGGCCGGGGGCAGCAGCCGCAGCTCCACGTCCTTCTGCACATAGTGCTCGTGCAGGGCCAGCGCGCTGAGGCTGGAGGCGCACGAGAAGTTCTCGTCCGGCTTCTCCACGGTGAAGCGCACGCTGCCGGCGTCCAGCTCGGACGGCAGCCGGCAGCGCTCCCGGCAGTCCGCGATGTCCAAGAAGCGCTTCACGTAGCTCTCCCACTGCAGGCTGAACTGGGTGGTCTCACGCTCGCCGGGCGGGGCAGGGGCCAGCGGTGGTGTCTTGCTGCGGCTGGGCGGCATGGTCTGCCCGGGGCTGTCCGGCAGCTCGCTGGGGCTGACCGTGCCGCTGCCCAGCCCACTGCACGGGTCGCTGGGGATGGAGCTTGCGATGGACGGGCTCTCAAAGCTGCCCAGCGAGCTCACCGAGCTGCAGCGGCTCAGCACCAGCGGCGTCTCCTGCACGCAGTTCTCCGAGGAGCTGGACGGCGTGGCGTCCTCCACCCCCAGCACCCGGCCGCGAGAGGGCGCTGGGATGGCCAAAGGCAGGGAGGTGGCCCCTGGCCTGCGCCAGGCCCCGTCCAGCTCCGCCTCGCTGGGGCCTGCCTCCTCCAGTCCCTCCAGGGACGAGTCGCTGTCATCCAGGTCCCCTGTCTCACTGGGGCCCGGGCGGCCGGCCGAGGACAGTGAGGACAGGGAGCTGCAGCGGGACAGGCAGAGCGGCGCTGCCTCTGCCGCCAGCTTTCCGGGCACCTTGCTCAGGCCGTCTGCAGGCATCCACGCCTGCTTCCGGGCCCCGGACGCCAGCAGCCCCGGGCCAGCCCTGGCCGCGCCCTCGAGCAGCGGCACGTGCTGGTAAGTGGGCGACAGCTTGATGGTGCGCACTCGCGTGTCCGTGGCCGTGGCCTCCCGGGCTGCGGGCTCAGCCTGGCTGCCCGGCAGGCTGAGGTCAAGCTGGCTGGGCCGTGCCTGGCCACATGGGGGCCCCTCACGACGCTCAGCCAGCGTGGCCAGCGGGCAGGGCTGTGCATGCTCCCGGGGCCCGTGCCCGTCGCTGGTGCTGCCGCTGTTGAGGCTGTCGTTGGAGAGGCTGGCGTGGGCCGCCTTCAGCCGCAGCAGCGTGCGCTCGGCCACCAGCCTCCCGCCGCCCGCCCTCGGGGCCCCGGCAAGGTGAGCAGGACTGGGCGCGGCCCTCCCTCGCCACCTCCTGCCCGGGGTCCCCAGAGCTGAGGCTAAAGCTGTCGTCGGACGAGGTGTGCAGGGCCGAGATGTCCTCCACCAGCCGGTCGATCCGCGCCACTGCCAGAGCCAGCTTGGCCTTGGCCCTGGCCGCCACGGCTGCCTCCCCACCCACCTCCTTTTCCGCCTCCAGGCCGCCTCGGCGGGCAGGCGGGGCGCGGGCCAGCGCCTGCCCCTGCAGGAAGGGGCTGCCCAGGAAGAGCGACAGCACGGCAGGGCTGGCGGGCTCGGCGGTGGCAGCCGCGGCGGCCAGCGAGGGCGCATCATCGTCGTCGAAGCAGCCGGAGTCCGAGGCGTAGTCCTGGGCCAGCCCGTCCAGGTGCCGCAGCGGCGGCAGCGGCTTCTTGGCGGCGGCCTCGGCCTCGGCCTCGGGCAGGCCCTGCTTCTCCAGGTGGTCGAGCGCCTGGGCCAGGTGGCGCGCGTCCAGCTCCGCCTCCAGCGCACGCTGCTTGCGCACGTACAGGCTGGGCGCGCAGGCGCCGGGCGACACGGCGGTGGCCGCGGCCTGGTGCTTGGCGGGCCGGTGGGCCAGCAGGTTGCGCAGGGCCGCGGCACTGCCCATGGCGATCATCTTGTGCTTGGAGTGCACCAGGTTGCGCAGCATGGCCACTGCGCCCAGGTCCCACAGCAGCTCCTGGTCCCGCGGGCTGCGGGCGGACAGGTTCCAGAGCGTGCCGCAGGCGTTGCTCACGATGGTCAGGCTGTGCGAGGTGAGGTGCTGCAGCAGCGTCTGCAGGCAGCCGTGGTCCCGCAGCACCTGCCTGCAGCCGGAGGGGCGTGTCAGGAGGCCGCCCCCCCCGCGAGGGGCGGGGACAGAGGGGCGTGTCGGGCACCGCCCCCATCCCGCAGGGGGCGGGACAGAGGGGCGTGTCAGGTGGCCTGCGCCCCCCATCCCGCAGCGGCCCGGCAGAGCTGCTTGCCAGGCCCGCCGCCCTGTCCCACCAGGTGGGGGTGGGCGGCGGGAGCCAGGGGTCCGCCTTTAGCAAATGCAGATGGGAGGCCTGGCGGATGCATCTCAGAGACGCGAAGGAACGGTGGTACCAGTCTGTCCCAAATACTGACTGGGGTATCCTTGTGCTAAATTTACTTACTCGTTAATAAACAAAGCATTTATAAAGTAATACTTATAGTACGTTAATAATACTTTAAAGTAAAATTTTGTGTATCTCAGCACATCACGTGATATTTAGGATAGACATACTAAAGATAAATCCTGTTTTAAAAAATACCAAGTATATTTATTATTAGCATTAGTTAATCAATGTTGTACTTATTTTAATAAAATTTTAGCACAAGTATATCCTATGTGATGTTTCAGATAGACATATACCAAAAAATAAATGTTATGCATCTCAAAACATTAGAAGTATTATTTATCATTGATATTACCTAGTAAACAGGAAACACTTATTTTAACAAATAGGCATTATTTATTAACATTATTTAGTAAATGTCTTAATAAGAAAACATTCGACTCATATTGGTGAGAAAATAATGCACATTTTTATCTTAGTAAGTTAACATTTAGTATAAGTCTATCCCATGCAACATTTGGGAGAGACTTATACTGAAAGAGACTTAGTCCCTTGGGACAAATCAGGCACATCCCTCACAGGAGGCCCAACAGGCTGCCTCAGCGACAGTTCACAGCAGAGCGGGATCTGCCACCCCCAGCCCCAGCCCGCACGCGGGGGTCCCACTGACGGGCGGGACAGGGGCTGACCTGTAGTCCTCGCGGGTGGCGATGAGGCTGGACACGTTGCGCAGGATGCCGCCGCCGCTCTCAATGATGGCCAGTGAGTTGCTCTGGCACTTGTAGGTGAGCGTGCTCACCAGGAAGCCCAGGGCGCCGTCCACCTGGCAGATGGCCGCCTTGTTCTCCGTGCTGTGGGCCGAGAGGTTCCACAGGGCGCTGAGCACACTCTTCAGGGTGGACTCCTGGGCACGGGCGGGAGGGCAGAGGTCAGGGACCCGCTGGGCACCAGCCCTACGCACTCGGCCCTCTCCACCTAGATGCGACAGAAAACTGGAGGGAAAGGCCCCCAAGGACGTCTTCAAATAAAAGTGGGAGCCAATCATGTCGGCCCTCACGGGGTCTCCAGGGGCAGAGCCAGGGGCCCCAAGCCGGCTGAAGCCCGATGACCCGCCAAGCGAAGTGGTGGTTCCTCTGGCTGGATCTCCTCCAACACGGGGAACGCGTCACCTGTTGCCAGTGTCCGCCGCTCGGTGGCTGGCATCAGACAGCGATGGTGGCGGTGCCCTCTTCCTGGGTGCGTCCCACTCCCCCACCCCGCCGCACCCGCTGGTGCCTACCTTGGAGGCCCGCAAGACGCACTGCATCAGGGCGGTCATGCTGCCCACCTCCCTCAGCACCTTCTTGCTGTTGATGTCGGCCCTCCAGGACAGGTTGCGCAGGATGCTGGACACCACCTGGCGGGGCGCAGGGCGGGCACGGTGGGCAGGCGGGCCTCAGCCCCGCCCCTGGCGCGCTCCAGACGGGAGGGGATGGCCATCACCGTGGGGGCAGGGGTCCCTCGGCAGGGGCCTCAGGTCGGGGGACACCCCCCCCCCCCGCAAGGCTCTCCCCGATCCCTCCCACCCCCACCCCCACCCCTACCCCGGTACCTGGTGCAGCTCTTCGCTCTCAGAAGCCAGCTGGGCCACAATGGCCTCCATGCAGCCCCGCCGGGCGCACAGTGTGGCCTGTGGGGTGACAGGAAAGTCCCACCATGGTGGGCGGTGGAGGGGGCATGAGGGAGACGCTCCACCTGCCAGCTCCCTCCCTGAGCACCTACTGTGTGCCGGAGCTGGAGCCTCCGCACCCCCATCTTCACCACCACCGCTTAGATGAGGAAACTGAGGCTGAGACAGGCATGGGCCCCCAGCCTCCCCAGCCCAGAGGCCCCATGCACTGCAGCCGAGCAGCCGAGGGGACAGTGGCCTGTCCATCCGAGTCCAGCCACAGCCCCCCCCCACAGCCCCCTCTGGGCCTTAGTCCACCTGCCTGTAAATTGGGGACGGCTGTCCCCACCCCTCGGGGCTGTTTCAAGGTTGGGACGAGATGGAGGGGGGCTGAGAGCGAGGGGCAGCGCTGACCCCGCCCGCCCCGGGCACCTTGTTGGCGACGTCCCCGAAGGTGAGGTTGGTGAGGGTCATGCCGGCGTATCTGCGCAGCGCGAGGTTGAGCGGGTCCCGGGTCATCTTGTGCATCTCATAGTCGACCTGCAGCAGCTCTGCCACGGCCTGCAGCCCGCCTGTGGGGACCCGAGAGTGGGCGTGGCGGGGCACCTCACCGGCTCCCACCTTCCTCCCAGCCCACACCGCCCCCCTACTTAGTTGCCACGCCCATCCCGCCCCAGATCAGCTTTCCTCAAGTCCATTTCTGAGGATCAACTCTGAAGACACTTCCTCCAGGCAGCCAGCTGCAGGCCGGCATGGGCTGGCTGGGCCGTGCCTACTGCATCCCGGGGCAGGGTCTGGATGGCAGCTGCTCAGGGGGCACCGAGGCCAGGCACGCAGCCCTCCATGCACTAGGACAGCTGGCTTTTCACTTGACCAAGAGCGGGCAGACTGGGGGAGTGGTCAGTGTGAGCAGAAGGGAGGAACGTGACTCGGACAGGAGGCGCCCTTCCTTCACCGAGCAAAAGCCACAGGTGCTCGCGGTGCCCGGTGCGGTTGGGACACCGGGTTTTATTCGGGTTGGTTGCTGCCTTCCTTGAGTTTCTGCACCTCCCTCTGTAAACCCAGCCAGAGGGTCAATTCCCAGCTGGGAAGGGAAGACTCAGGAGTCTTTAGCGTGTGCTGCTGCCACGTGCTCTGGGCCCGGGCTGCGGGCCACGGTGAGATCTGGTCTGAGCGTTCAGTGTTTGGCCGCCTGCTAGGTGAGAAGCAGTATCTCGTTTTGTTACAACTGGAGTAAAACTGAGGACATGGATGAGGGTTTTGGCCTCGGGCCTTTCCCTTTTGCACGTTTCCGTGACTTTAGCATGAGGAGCTGTTGGGATGCTCTGACACCGACAACTTCGGAGGTTCCGAAAGCTCCGGTTCTGTGTCCAGTGCTGGACCTCTCCCCTTCGCCTATGGCTTCCCAGCCATCCCCCTGTCTTCGGAGGCCTGCCCAGGGCTGAACGAGGCCCAGAGCCTTGGGCTACGGGGTGGGGCAGGGAGGCACGTGGTGAGGCGAGGGGGCACTCACCCAGCTCGTTCATGGCGCGGCGGTATTCCTCGTCAAAAGACAGCTTCATCACCGCACAGGTGGCCTGGCAGATCTGCGGCTCGATGGGGACGGGGGCTGTGGGCCAAGGGACCAGGTCAGAGCCTGCTCAGTCCAGGACACGGCCCCTGGTGGGTCCCCCCCTCCCTGCCTTCACCACCCCAAAGGCCAGCAAAGCCCCGGAGGGTGCAAACCGCCACATGTTCGGCAGCTGAGGCGGTCACTCCCTGAAGTGAGTAACGAGGTGCCTGCCTCACCCCGGGCTGGGATGGGGGACGAGGCCATGCTGGTCACCCAGGACCGTTTACTGGTGCTTTTGTCATAGGGGATTTTTGATCAGCTGCCCAAACTAGGAATCTCCAAGTCTGCACCCACAACCCGTCCACATGTTCAATTGACTGTTTCTTGAGCTACCCTACACCTAGAGCATTGGCTGCTCATGGCTGTCCCTCTACCGTTCCGTCATGACAAGGTCATCACAAGGCTTCAGCTGGCCTACGGGCCAGAGAAGATGTACAGGAAAGGCCACCGGCCACGGTCGCCGGGGAAGCCCGCGCTCAGTGCCCCTTGCGCCCGGAAGGCGCGTGAAGCCCACACTCACTGCCGCCCGCGCCGCCGTCCTGGGCGCGCAGCCAGTCCCAGCAGGTCTCGCAGTAGGCGCGGATCTGCTCCAGCACGTGCAGGACGCGCATCTCCTTGCGCGCCAGGCCCTGGTCTGGCTGGGAGAAGACGATGTTGTGCAAGGCCGCGTTGGCGCGCATGCGCGCGTCCTTGGCTCCTGGCGCCCGGGGGTCGCGGGGCGGCCCCAGCTTCGGCCTCTGCGCCGTGCAGGATCTGCAGCAGCAGCGGCAGGCAGCCGGAGCGGCGCATGGCCACGCAGCTCTCCGGAGAGCTGGACATGGCGAGCAGCGTGCGCGCCGTGTCCTCCTGGTCACGCGTTGCCAGCATGGACAGCAACCAGAAGACCACCTCCACCTGGGGGGCAGGGTGGGGAGCCCCATCTCGTTAAACACACGGCCTCCGCCAGCCTGCCTCCCTCCCCAGCCAGGGGCGGCCTCCACACTCTGGGTGATTCGTCCTAAGCACAGTGGGTGTCCCATGACCCCTAGTTCAGGAGAACCGCTTCCTCACCCCACCATCGTCACCCTTCACCCCCTATAGGGGCCAAAACACACTCCTGGGGAGATGGATGGGGCTAGTAATTGTGAAGATGCCCCCAGCACGAGGCCAAATGTCCACCCCACTGGCCCCTTTGGGCGCTCCTGAGGTGCCCCTACGTCTAAGTCTAGAGGATCCCTCAAACACACAGGACAGGCATTTCTGCCCACCTCGCCAGGACCCAGACCACATGTTGGCCCCAGTAGCTTCACGTGCCCCAACCCAGCCGGCTGCCACCGCCCCACCCCCCCTCTGGGAGGGCACCTGGACACCGCTCACCTTGCTGTTGCCCGGCTGAGGAGCACCGTCTCCAGGGTGCGTAGGAACCTCAGTTTCGGGGTCCTCCTCCAATGGCACTGACTTCACCGCCAGCAGGGCCTGTGGGGAGAACACTAGCCCTGATGTTTCTGCGGGCACCCCGCAAAGTAGCCAGGCTGCCGATACCAACGGAAACCCCCATGAGGACATAGCGGGAGATCCACGTATGCGGCACTCTGGGCAGGGTTCTGGGGGGGGCCCTTGGCTGCCTGGAGCTATCACCACCTCCTAGGACCGTGACCCCACGCCTCCCAGTACCTGAGGCTCGGTCTGCTGCACCCGGTCCTGTGCTGACAGCAGCTCCTTGTCTATCTGCTCCAAGCGTGAAGCACGGATCTAAGAGGGAGAAAGGCGAACGTCCTGGCTGACCGGCCCCCGTTTTAGCCCCGCCCACCGCTCGACTAGGCCCCACCCTCTCTCTAAACCCTGTCCCTCCACCTGCCCACTCTCTGGTGTGGCCCTCCACGCTCTTCTGACCCCACCCCCAGACTTAACTCCACCTACTTTGTGGTGTGGCCCAACCCACTGTCCAAACCCCACCCAAGTTGCCTCACACTCCGGCTACTCCTTGACATGGCCCACCCACTCTAAACTGCACCCAGATGTCTCGCTGCGCGCGCATCCTGGCCTAGCCACAGCCCAATCCCCCCACCCTAGGCTCTGACTCCACCTACGCCCTGATTTGGCCCTGCTTTCTGCCTAGACCCCGCCCCATTCTCCTAACCCTGCCCCAACTTAGGACCCACTCTAGACCCGCCTATTTATTTGGCCCCACCCCTATTTAGACCTGACCCATCCTTCCAGCTCCACTCACTCCCTGGTATGGCCCCGCCCACTGACCAAGTCAAAGCCCATGGCTGCTTTGACTTCTTCACTCAGTTAAGCCCACCGATCGCCCCTCGGACTCTGCCCTCTCCCCTCTGCGCCCAGCGCAGCCCTTGGCCACCTCTGGCCTCCCCCTCTGATTCGCCCATCGGCGCATGGCACCGCCCACCACCGCACCTGCGCCCGCTGCACCATTTCGTCCGAGGTGCCGAAGCGCTCCTCCATCAGCGAGCGGATGTGCTGGGCCTCGAACTCCAGCTGCTGCCGGATCAAGTCCATCTGCATGGAGAACTGCTGGGAGGGGTGGAGGGGCCGCGGTGAAAGGGCGCCCGGGCCGCGGCAGGGCAGACCCGCCGTACCCCCGCGGTACTCACTGTCTCCACGTGCGGCAGCTCGTCCAGGCGCTTGGACAGGCCCTGCAGCTGTGAGTAGTACCAGAGCTTCTCCTTCTCCTCCTTCTCAATCTCATTCAACAGAAAACACCTGGGGGAAGCGCAGCTAGGTGGGCCCAGGCTCGCAGACAGGGCGCCATCAGTGCGTGTGGTGGTTTATTTTGATTTTTGTAATCGCTTGTTGGGTGCCTAGCGTGTTCCAGGTTCAAGAGGCAGCGTGGCAAAGTCTTGCCCTTGGTGCTCCCTGCACTAGAGGTGGGTGGGTCGGGCACAGAAAGTTACTTAAAAAGAAAAGGCAGTTCCTTTGTAAACTCCAGTCGGCAGAGAAGGACCCTGAAGGCGCCGTTCTGCACCCACCAGCTCTGACTCGGGCTGATCTCCCTGCAGGCTTGGACTGCTCCCTGAGCAGCCGCCTCCCTCTTAACGTGCTGTGGGCAGACGCTGCCGTTTCCTTCCCATTCTCCAAAGCCGAAGTCTGCGGCTGGGAGAGGCTACAGCAGGGGTCCCCAACCCGTGGGCCGCACGCCGGTGCCAGTCCGTGGCCTGTGAGGAGCCGCGCCGCCGGCAGGACTTGGAGCTCCATCTGCATGCGCAGCCGCTCCCCAGCGCCCGCCTCATCGCCTCGGCTCCACCTCTGATCCTCAGCATTAGAATCTCATAGGAGCACCGGTCCCTGGTGCCAGAAAGGTTGGGGACCACTGGGCTAGAGAGCTTGCCTGAGGTCACACAGCAGCAGAGCATGGACTTCACTGAAGGCCTGTCTGGAACTGCCCCATCTGACCCCACATGACCCAGCCAAGCTGAGACCCTGCCTTCCGCTCTGCTGGCCCCCGGCCCAGCTTTCCTGGGCCACAGACCTCTCTCCACAAAGACTGCCTTGAGCCCCTCTGGCTCCAAGCCTAACGCTGAGCCCTGGCACTGGGCACAGCCTTGTCCTTGACGACGCCTGGGTGTCGGGGACCCCTGGGGACGTCCCCTAAGACTCCTGCCTTCTGCTAGGAACACCCCCTCCCTTTTGTCCTCCAGCTAAGGTCAGCTGTGCTAGCATAGGGGGGCCAAGAGATGCAGAAAACCAGAGCCCAAAGCGGCGGCTCCCAGGTGGGTGGGGCTGACCCAGGGGGTGGAACCGTGTTGGTGGTGGGCCAATCAAAGGGCAGAGGATGCTGGGGGTGGAGTCTGGCTGGCGCCGGGCTACAGGGCAGCCGCCAGTGGTCAGTTCCCCTGCAGTCTCACCGTTCCCTGTCCAGTTCCTCCAGCAGCCGAATGGTGGCCCGGCTCAGCTCCCCAAAACCATCTTTGGAGGGCCCGGAGCCATGGACCGGGCTTCCCTCGGGGGTCCGGGCAGCGGGCTCAGGGCCCAAGGCAGGGGCTGGAACTTCAGGTTGTACAGGCTGGTAATGTCCACCTGCAGGGCTGGATGGGAGTGGAGGGAGAGGGGATGGTCAGCACCTCCTCGCCCCTCCTCTTCCAGGCTCTCTGTGGGAGCGGACGGGGTCGCCCCAGTGTGCAAAGGGGCCTCCAGCCCGGCTCCTCACCTTTCAGCTGCTCCAGCACCTCGGTCTGCCCGGAGGACACCAGCATTCGGGCCTCTTGCTCCAGCTTGCCCTGCAAGTGCTTCAGGACCTCCTGGAGGTGGGGGCAGGACACAGTGCGGGTTGGCATGGTCACTGTCCTGGGCTGCCCCAGGCCCTGCCTGTCCATCCATCTCTGGGATCCGCGCCCTGGTGTTTGTCCCTGTCCTCTGCCCAGCCCCCTGCCACACCTTCATGCCGGACGTCTCCGTCTCTAGCTTGGACAGGTGGCTTGAGTTGTCTCGCAGCTCCTGCCTCAGGTGACTGTTCTCGGCCTTCAAGGCCTCCACCTGCCGCACCAGCTGCTCGTAGGGTGCCACAGAGCTCGTCATCTTCAGCTCCTGCAGCTCCTGAGACCACAGGTCAGAGCATTCCCAGAGGCTCTGAGGAGGGGGCAGCCTGGGACCAAAGCCTGAGCCCTCCCACCTAACCCTGAGGCTGGACCCTGGGCCGGGGAGGCTGGCGTGCACTGCTGCAGGCGGGACAGTGCTGGCCCCGGGAACCTGGGGGACAGATGGCATGGCAGAGGGAGTGACAGACGCAGGCAGGAACAACGGGAGACAGAGGCAGAGCCGTCAGGTGAGTGTTCAGACAGGCAGACATCCCAATCGCCCGACCGATCTACAGACAGACACAGACTTCCACACTCACAGCCGGGCTCCCAGACACAGGTGCTCGACAGATGGCCAGAGTCAGACGGACAGACGAACAGCCGAGACCCTGACAGTCTAACCCAGCAGACGGACTGGCCAGCCCGGTGCCACCAGACGCACAGACACACAGCCAGAGAGAGAGACGGGCAGACAGCCGAGCCCCTCCCGTGCAGAGGTGCTGCTGCCCAGAGGCGGGAGGACAGCCCACCAGCAGGCCCAGCAGATGAACAATAAGAACGTCCCGATGTTTTCAGAAACCAACGGACAGGCTGCCGGTGGGGCCGCAGACTGACACCAGCCCACCACGCTCCCCCTGGGAGTGCAGAACCTGGAAGCTCTGCAGCCTCCACACCCTCTCCATCAGCACAGGGGCCCGGTAGCTACCTCTGTGGACCAGCAGCCCCGCGGTCAGCCCTCTGCGAGCCCCCGCGGCCCCTGGCGCACCAAGCCCATTCCCTGGGCTCTGCCATTGCCGCCGGCTTCTTTGTGTGTCTAGCTGTCCTTCCTCTCTCTGGCCCAACCGGCCTCCCTCTGTCCAGCTGGCCAGAGCTTCCTCCCTGGAGCTTGGCACTCCTGCCAGAGCTGCCCCGCCCCCGGCGGCCCTTCCCTCTTTGTTCCCTTCCCATTAGCACTCCCCCTCCCTCCTCCTTTGTCTGAAGTGCACCAATGGCAGCCCATCCCCTCTGCCACCTCCTCCCTAAGAGCCGCCTCCCCCTGCCCACCTGAGACCCCTCCCAAAATCAGACAACACTCTCCTTCCCACAGGGGGCACCCCTTTTCCCCCTCCCTCCCCAACCTGGCCACACTCATTCATTCACCTGCTCATTTATTTTCCTCTCTCCTACCCCAAGAAGGCCCCCACCCACCCTGGGGTCACCAAGGACACAGCCAGGCTGAAGTAGGGGTAGGGGACTGGCTCCAGGTGGGGGGATGTGTCGGGCCACCCTAACGGGTTCAGAGGACCTAGTGCATGTCTGGCTCTGTCATCTGGCTTCCTGGTCACAGCCATGGGTCTTGGGGGGCCACCATTAGGTTGTTCCCAGATGGTAAAATTGAGCCTGGGGGTCAGACAAGGCATGACTGGGACCCAGAAGTCCAGGCAGTGCAAGAGGCACACAGGACCCACCCCCTCTGCAGGCCTCGGTTTGCCTATCTGAGGAGCTGGGGCGACTCGATCTGCCAGACTGTCTTGTGGGCTGATTTGAGGGTCAGGAGGGCCACTGGTCGCTGAGCAAACACAAGTCACAGGGCAGAGGGGACAGAATGGGAGACGGCGTATCAGGTGGCGGAGGCCAGCCAATTGGGGACCACAGCCTTCACCTACCACCCCAATATTGATCCTGCTTCAGGCTCAGTCAGGGGTCCCAGCTGGGGATCAGGCCCAGGGTTGTGGCAAGGTCCCTGGGGTCTGGCTGGAGGCTGTGTCCTGGCTGGGGTCACCACACCGTGCCCAGTCAGGGGAACCACTAGGTGAAGCACAAGCCCCTGCATACCCCTCCCAGCCCCCACACCCAGGCCCCCTTCTTGAGCCCCCTTCACCTGCCCCCGATACCTGGCAGTGAGTCCTATGTCCTCATGAGATGGAGCTTGGCAGCAGGGCCACCCCAGGGCTCCCCCTCATTCCAGCCTGGCTCCCCAACTCCACACACTCACCAGCCCCTCAAAGCTCCACCCAGCCGGACCCTCCCTCCCCCAGCTCCCCGCACTCCTGTCGGGACAGCCTCGTGGCCTCCCACAGTCCACTCCTCACGCACCGATGAAGGAAGCTGTGCCTCCTGCCTCACCAGCCGCCACACTCCCCGGTGCCCTCAGCGTGAGACCTGACTCCTCCGCGTACGGCCCACGCTCTTCCCCTCAGGCCTTTGCACATGCGGTTCTCCCACCGGGAACACCTTTCCTGACTCCTGCCACCCCAAACCCCCAGATGGCATCGGGGACCTCCTGGGGACTCCCCGAGATAGTCCCATAACCCAAGGAAAAACACCAATAGCTGGAGGTTCCAGGGGAGGGTGGCACAGGTGAGCCCAAAGGTGCCCCTCTCTTTCCTTCAATCCAGATGCCCACTTTACAGAAAGGTGCAGCAGCCCCCACCCCCAGGCACTCAGCAGGCCTGCTCACAGACTCGGGGAGGTCCGGTATTGAAGCCTGTGAGCGGGTGTGTGAGTAGGACAGGCGCCCACCCCCTGGGACTTGGTTTCTCTTTGGTCCACTCTGGACGGAGGCTCCAGAGTGTGTGCGGACCTGTGTGGCAGAGAAGGGGTGGGGGTAGAGACCCCCTGCAGAGGTGGAGGCCGCGCCCCCTGCCCTCCACCCGGGAGCGCACCGCTTACTTTATCTCACTCAGGCTGGGCTGGGGGAGGCGCCACGGGCTGGGTCCTGGTCCCACGGCGCAGCTCGAGGGCTCCGCCCTACATCCTGGCGCCCCTGGGCCAGGGCGGCCGCGGGGCGCGGGCTCCGGGGCTCCGGGTCTCGGCTGTGCCGGCAAGGGGCTCCGGAGCGGACAAAGCCCGGTGCAGGCCTGGCAGGCAGCACCGCGGCTCAGGGCGCTGGGCGAGACCACCGCTAGCGGGGGAGGATGCGGGATGCAGGCGCTGCGGCCAATGGAAGCGCGGGAAGACGGGCTGGTGCCATGGCAACAGCCAATGGCGGCCCGGGGCGGGGCCCGGCGGCGGCCGCCGGGCATGGGTCTCCGCGACGGTCCAGGGACTGCGTGTGCTGTGGGTGAAGCGCCCCCGCCCCGTCCCCGAGGACAAGGACCCCGTGTCCCCCACTTCATTTCGCGGTGAAACGCCTCTTAGAACCTCCTGCGGCTGGATCCGCAGAATTTGAGTTAAAACATCCAGCCTTGGCTGTTACATCAGAATCTTGTGAGGCGGGGTGGGGTGTGGGAAGCTCCCGTGGTAGGGGCAGGGGCAGTGGCCTGGTCACCCCTCCCCTAGGATCCCGCCTGGCCTTGTGCTGATGGGTCAGGGTGGACAGGGTTCAGGATCCAGGCTGGACGCCCTCCCCCCTTCAGAGTCCTGGCTGGTGGAGGAGGGGGAAGCACTGGGAAAGGGCAGGCACACCGGGGAGTCCCTGGGATCCTGCATTTCTCCCTCTCTCTCCTTGTCTCTCTGGCAGAGCCCCAGCTCCCCCATGGGCATCTGGTGTGAACCTGTGTACCCCCACATCCCTCGATCTCTCAGTCTCTGTCTCTGTCTATTGTTGTGCCCTAATTCACCCTCACAGAAGGGGAGCCAGAAGAGGGGCGGCCTGGGGTCCCAGGAATATACATCTCCAGATGCTCACTGGGTCTCTGGAGGCCTCCTGGGGGGTTAACACCCAGGACTGGAACCTGCAGCGGCTGCCCGATCTTCCTGCTGCTAACACGTGCACACCTCGAAGGACAAAGGACGAAGGACGGGGAAGGCGGTGATGGGCCCGGGAGACAAAGGTGTGGGGCCCACCTCTGTCTTTTCCCAGCTCGAGGGTCCGAGGTGAATTGTTCACCTCCTG
Source organism: Eonycteris spelaea (assembly GCA_003508835.1). Taxonomy (NCBI): domain Eukaryota; kingdom Metazoa; phylum Chordata; class Mammalia; order Chiroptera; family Pteropodidae; genus Eonycteris; species Eonycteris spelaea. Next base: position 3,093,503 of record PUFA01000182.1, read on the forward strand.
ACCCTCACTTTCCCCTTCTGTCCAAGGGTGAGGGAGCTACTGAAGCCTTTGCAAAGGCTGGTGTCAGGGACAACAGGACAGGCAGCCAAGGGCACAGGACCACACCTTTTCTGGTTGGATCAACTGCAGGAGGCCCTGTGTGCTGTCCTGGGCCAACAATGCTGGAGACCCCAGGGGACTTGGGTCTGATGTCCTAGACCTTCAGAGCTGGACACAGCAGTCCCCGGACTGTGGAGTCGAAGTGTCAATGTGCGGGCAGAGGGTCCCCTTCTGGAGGCTGGCAAGGCTGCCCTGAGAGGGGTGCCAGTGCTGGGCCTACCCAGGATGAATAAGAGTTGGCCGCAGGACCGGGTGGGGGCAGGGAGGCATTCCAGCCTGAGGAAACAGCATGTGCAATGCGTGGGGCTCTGAGAGACTAGTACCCATCCAGGGCACATGGACTTCTGGTGACACCAGGGTGTACAGCGTGCAGTGGGGCTGGGCTGGGGGATTTACAAGGGGCTTAGAGCAGGGACAACTGGGCAAAGCCGTAACAGAGGGGGGAGGGGCCGAGCCCAGGACCCTGGCCACAGCTCTGCCTGCTTTCCTTGTATGACCCTGGGCATGTCTCTCTCTAGCCTCAGTTTCCCATTTTGTTCACTGGGAGGTGGCTTGGAGAATCCCTGCCCTCACCTCCCACGGAACTAAGTCACACCTCCCCCACCCAGTCTCAGGTGTCACTGCTCCCAGGCCCGTCTCAGCCAGAGCCCGAGAGCCAGCAAGGGCTTAAGGGGGTCTTCTAGCCAGCCCTGTCCTCGTGCACATGGGGAACTGCTGCTCCGGCCAAGGACACGTCTCTTGAGTTCGTACATGCATCCCACTGGGCCCTTCACCTCTGTCCCTCACCCATCTGGGTGTGGCTGGGGCCCAGAAGGCTGAGGGCGCATGGGGGCTGAGACCACAATGCCAAATACCCTTGTCTGCAACTCTCTGAAACAGCGTGTCCCTGACACCCCAAGTCCTTGACCCTGTAAATACTTGAGCCTCGGCCAGACTCAGGCACCTCTGGAATTTCTAGAAACGCGAGAGCGTTGGGAACCCTTGTAGCCCCCTAACACCTCAAACTCGATCTTGAAAGGCTGAGAGAGCCCCTCACTGCCCAGTACCCAGGCCTGGCAAGCAGGGCCCCTTTCAAGCCCCCACCCCACCGCTGCTGAGTTCTGGAGGAGGAGGATGAATTAAGGGGCTCACTTCTTACTCCTCCAATCCCACCCAGCACATGGCCTGGCACACAGCAGGGTCACTCATGAAGCAAATCTGTGCCTTCTGAACGTGACCTCGGTGTGTCTTCCCCTTCACGCCCCATCCTTCCCCACTGAGTCTCTCCACTGTACCAGATCCTAGGGGGAGAAGCCAGGGGCGTCCCCCACTCGGAGCTGGGTAGGGGACAGAGGGAAGCAGAGGAGCACCAGGTTATCATGCAGCCACAGACGGGGTGAGGGCCCAGTGACTGCCGCTGCAGGCGGGGGTGGGGTGGGGTCGGCCGACCCGGGGCGGGTCGCCTGACCAGGGTCCTGGACCTCATTTTCCCGGGTGGGGATGGGGCGGGCGCGCAGCCACGTCAGCACCGCGGACAGCTCCCTATGGCCGCCAAGCCGCATCCTCTCCGTGCGCCTCTGCCCGGAGGACTCCGGCTCCGGCCCTGTTCGGGGCGTGACCTTGGGCTTCCCGCTGCACCCCCGCCTCAGTTTCCTCTTGTAGGAGTGTCACAGCCCAGGATTCGGAACGACAACAGAGGCCAGCGAAATGCTCGGGCCGCGTGGGATAGACACAAATACGGAGAACACCAGTCGGGGACCTTCGGGGTCGACCCTACGCCAGGCGCCTAGAAGGGGAAACTGAGGCCCGCAGAGAGGCAGGGCGTGGCCCGGACCCCCATCCCAAGCCTATGCAGGACCGAGCCTAGGCACAGCGCGCTCCACCGCAGCGCCTACCGCCCCGGCCCGTGTCCCCATCTGCGCGCTTGGGTCGGGGTCTGAGGAGGGTCTCTGAGGCCGAGGGCTGGGCCCGGCGAGGCCGCGCTTGCGCAGAACCAGGAGAGGGGGGTCGCTGCGTCGCGGCTGAGGGGCTCTCAGCCGGCCAAAAGACGGAGGCGGTTTCCCTGGCAACGGTCTCCACGGCGACTGCGCGAGACCCCAGACCCGTCAAGTCTTCGGGCGCGTGCCCGTGCGCTCCCAGCCTCCGAGACCACTGTCCCCACGGTCCGCGCCCCTCAGCTGCTCCCAGGGCTCCCAGGGCTGGACCGTCCCCCCCCGCCAACTGGGCCCCCAGCAACCTACCTGGTCCCCAAAGAAGGCTGAGTGCAGTAGGCTCAGCAGCCCCAAGAGCCCCATGGAGCCGCGGCCGCCTCGGACCAGCCCGCGCCCCGCCCTCGGCCGCGGGGTGGGGGCGGCTGGCACTCCCTGCGCCTGCGCGGAGGGGGTGGGGAGGGTCACTCTGCAGGCCAGAATAGAGACTCCCGGAAGGGGGCGAACGAGGGGGTCTGGGGGACTTGGAAGGGGCGGAGGAAGGGAGTCTCGCAGGACTGATGACCTGGGTGGGGAGGAGCAAGGGGATCCTGAGGGAGCGGTGGAGGGGGCGGGTGAGCAGAGTGAGCAAAGAGGGGCAGGGGTCAGACGGGGTTGGGGAACCCTTGAGAGGTGGGGAAGGGTCCGATGTGGGGAAGGGGGAACCTGGGGAGGAGGGATCCCGCGGGAATGGAGATCTCGGAGGGGGGCGCCGCCCTGCGGCAGGAGTCATCTGCCCGCTTGGACAGTGTCCTGCAGAAGCCTGGGCACCTCGTCCGAGGCCGCCCAGGCCGGGCCTGAGCGCTCCGTTCCTTAGTCATTCCGCAAACGTCGGCTGCGTGCCTGCTGTTTGCCGAGCCCTGAGCTGGGCCCTGGGCATGGAAGGGCCTGATGTGGCGACAACACACCTGAACCCTCATGCCATGTAAACAGTCAGTCATGTGACAGACGTTTATCAAGCACTTACTGTGTGCCGGGCCCTGTGCAGTGAACAAAGCAGAACCCCTGCACGTGGGACACTGATGTCGAGGGGAGGGACGGACAGTGAACAGGAGCACAACGCGTCCCGCTGAGCGCTGAGGAGACAGCAAAGAGGTGGGGGCGTCGAGGCTGCTTGGAAGAGCACTTGGACAGAGACCGGAGTGGTGACACACGTGGGAAGATCGTCCTGGCAGAAGGAACACCCAGCGCAAAGAGAGGGGGCAGGTCGTGCAGGGTCTCGAGGGCGCGGGGGGACTTGGGCTTTTACCCCAAAGGACATGGTAGCCACAGAGGACAGTGGGCAGAGTAGGACGTGCCTACTTGGTGCTCACTGGCGCCCTCTGGTGGCTTCCAGAGGACGGGCTGTGGGGTACGAGGGTCAAACCTGGCTCAGGTGCTCACAGGCGCCTTCTGGTGGCTGCCTTGAAGAACGGCCCGTGGGCGGTGCCGGGAAATCAGGGCAGAGGGCACTGCTCTGGCCCAGGAGGGATGGTGGGTGGGGGTCGCGAAGAAGGAATTATTGTGAACTGTATTAAGTCCTGGGAAGGCAAAAACAAGCGGCAAGAAGAGAAAGGAGACGCTACTTTGGCAGGGACGGTGTGGGCAGGCCTCCGCGAGCAGGTGCCATACATTCATGAAAAGGGCGTCTTGGCAGGGGGTACAGTCCAAGTAAAGGCATTGAGGTGGGACAAGCTGGGAGAGTCTGGAGAGCAGCGGGGAGACATGCGATGTGGGCAAGGAGAGGAGGGGTGCACAGGCAGGGCTTCTTGGGTCATGCGAGGAATGTGGGGACCATTCTGGGGCCAGGGGAAATCAGGGGAGATTTTTAAAAAATTTATTTCAAATTAATGTCCAGATGAGAGACAGTGGAGGCCTGGCCAGGGTGACAGCAGTGCGGGCGGTGGGAAATGGCTGAGTCCAGGACGGGTTCTGAAGGCAGCTGATGACTGAAGGCGGGGAGGAAGCTGCCTGACCCACCGAAATGGAGATGCGGCGGGGCAGGTTTGGGGAAAGTTGCCCGGGAGAGAGACCAGAGGGGCAGACCGGGGAGAGGCTGGATGCATAGGTGGAAATGTGGCCGGAAGGTCTGAAAGCAGGGCCCCGGCTCTAGGAGGGGGGAGGGACCGTGTGGTGAGACATCCGGGGTTCAAAGTCTCCTCCCCGCCCTCTGGACTCCCCGAAAGTACTCCTGGACTAGGGCGTCACCTGGTGGCCGGCGCCCAATAGGACACACTCTTCGCTTCGTTCATAATACTAATATGCATTTTCCCCTAATGATAAGTAATTGGTTGTTATATAAATTCCAACTGCAGAAGAGTAGAGAAAGCCATAATGACTGGCCACCCCCACCCTGAGCCCAAGCAGATGACCCTTGGTGGCCAGGCTGGAAGTTTTCAATGAAGGCTCAAAAGATGACACACACCGTAGAGGACCTGATGGGGGCTGCTGTTCCAGGGAGGGTCCAGATCGATCGTTCTTACAGAACTCAAGAAACCTCCTGTTAAAGGTCCAGTCAATAACTGCTGTGCAGGCCAGGGTCTGCCCGTCGTGCTGTGAAAGCACCGCTAATACGAATGGGTGTGACTGTGTGCCAATGCAGCTTTATTTACAAAAACAGATGGCGGGCCCTTTGGCAAGAGGGCGGGCGGTAGTCTGCTCACTCCATGAGCAAACATCAGTCCCCATGTCCCACTTCCACCAGGGCATCCCCCACCCCTTCAAGATGGGGCTGAAAAAGGGCTGAAAAAAGTTCCACGTGCACTTTTCAAGCTCAGGGTCAAAAACCACCTTCCAGTAAAGGGGAGTAATTGCCCTGGATTTCCTTCACGGCCTTGCCAATCCGATGTGAAAAACTTGTTTCTAATTTCATTTTTTAAATTAGGAAAATTCCAAAAATATACAATTGAGAGAGACGACCATGAACCCTCACCTAGTCCTCCTCCCTTCCCTTTCTCTTTTTTGCTGGTCCTGGGCTGGCAGTTCACTGGAGGTCCAGGTCACACAAAGGCTTCTGCTGTTCCAATTGAAGTGAATTTGGCCAGTGTCTCCCAGACCTTCCAGTCGGCAGCAGAGGTCATTAAACCAGAAGTCCCGAACTACTCGAGTTAATGATTTATCATGCAACGTTCCAAACATGTTAAAAATGTCACGTGATGGACTGAAACTTCTAATCTGTTTGAAGTCCCGTTGGGCTCAGGCGGCAGTCCACGAGAGAATTTTAAAGTGTTCTATGTATTTAATGGGCTGCCAGCCCCGAGGCTGTAGGGGAGGTTGGGCAGAATCACCCCGAATGAGACCCACTAATGTGAACAATTGGGAACAGGAGCAATGCTTGGTTGGCATATATAGTAGGGGCTCATAATGTTTTCATAATCACTGAGTGTTCAGCCAACTCTTGGATCTGATTCCAGTTCTTCCCCTGAGTCAATGACTTTGGGCAGGTGACTGAGCCGCTCTGACCCTCGGTATCTTCTGCGAGATGGGGACAGCGGGGAGCAGCCAAAGCGCAGGAGCAGGCCGTGGCGTCGTCGGCGTGCGTGGCCCAGTGGGGTGCGGGGCCTCTAGCCACAGCGGACGCCGCGCGCCTCTACTACTTCCCACTCGCGATGGAACGAACAAGGAAGCCGCAACGGCGCGTGCGCACCGCAGAGCCTAGCTCGGAGCGCCGCCGCGCGCGCACGCTCGCACGCGCTCGGTCCGCGCGCCCCCTCCGAGGGCGGAACCGACGCCTGGGCGCGGGACTCCGCTTCCCAGCGTGCCCAGTGGCGACGCGAGCCGCCGCTAGGCGGAAGCCCGACCCGCGGCGGCTGAGCTGCGGCGCGACGCGGAGCCCACCGCACGCACGCACGGAGGCACGCACGGAGGCACGCACGCGCGTCACCCCTGGCCCCGCCCCCGGAGGCCCCGTGCGGGAGCGCGCTCCGGCGTGCGCAGGGCGGCGGCGCGGGCGCGGAGGCGCGCGGTGACCGTTGGCGCTGAGGGAGGAGGCAGCGCGGCCGCCGCCGTTGCGCAGATCCGGGCCGCGGCTGTGGGGAGGGCGCCGGGGCCAGTGACCTTCCGGAGGCGGGAGCGAGCCAGGGGGCCCGGGACTCCGAGCGCCGCCGCCGTCGCCGCCATGAACAACTCGGGCGCCGACGAGATCGCCCCCCATCAAAACACCAGTAACGCGGTGAGGACGCGCCGGGCGGCCGCCGCCTTGGCCGGCCCCCGCCCAGACCGCCGCCCGGCCCGTCAAGGTCACGCCGCGGGACCGCAGCCCGGGATCCCGCCGCTCCTGGCCGCGGGAGGACCTCTGGCGGGACCCTGGGGCTTCTCCGTGTTTTTTGGCCGGGAGGACCCCGAAAGGGAGCCCAGGGGACCCGGAGGGGACGCGCCGCCGCTGCGCCGAGTTTCCCGCTGGAGGGACCCCGAACAGAAGCCTAGGGGTTCCGGGGGTCTTTGCGGCGCGTGAGTTTCCCGCCGGAGAACCCAGAGCGGAAACCCAGAGGATCTGGGGCGCCCTGTCTACCCCATGTTTGGGTTTCTCGCGGGGAGACCCCCGGAATGGGAGCTCGGGGGTCCTGGGCGCCCTGTCTATCCCTGTGCCTAGGTTTCCCGCAACGGTGGTCCCCAACGGGACCCCTGGAGGGTCTGGGGCGCCCTGCGGTCCCCGTGCCTGTGTTTCTCCTGAAGGACCCGGAAACGGGATCCTGGAGGGTTCCGCGGGCCCCCAGCCGCGCACAAACTTGGCGGGTCGGCGCACGTGGCGGGCCCGGCGCGGGGGTTCCGGTTCTGCCGCCCCCCAACTTCTTCCACCCGGGACTCCAGGCAGCGTCGCCTCCTTTCTCCTCTATCTCTCCCCGCAAAGTGCTCAGAAGGGAGAGTCGCAAACACAGCTGTCGGGCCAAGGTGGGGCGGTGGGGGGGGGGGACCCGGTCGGCGGACCCTGCTGTGTCCACCACTATCTCAGCGCGCCCGAGTCTGGAACTGTTTTTATATTGATGGAGCCCTTCCCGCCCAGCCGCCACCTAACCCCCAGGGGTGTCTTTAAAATAAAGAAAAAGGGAAACTTGGCCACGCGGGCAGTGAGCCTGGCTTCCGAGGTCTTTCTCCTTGGCGGGGCTGAGAGAGGAGGTTTGTTGTAGCTAAGTTTCCCCTTTAATTACAGCCTTGCCCAATGGAGAAGGAGCGAGATCTGAGAGGCGATCCCGAAGGAGCTAGAAAGGCAGTTATGCCCTGGTCGAGGGCTTTGCTCTAGTTTCCCTTGCAGAGAAGGCTCCTCTAGCACCAGTGCGATTTTATAGTTAAAGTCTCTGAAGAAAAAGGCAAAACGGTCCAGGCAAAGTCTCTGAAGAAAAAGGCAAAACAGTCCAGGCTGCGTTTCGGTGGCCTTGCGGTCATTTCTCGGTGCCCTAAGCTTTGAGCAGAGGTGGTGTTTATCAAATAATTGATATGGCAACTCATTGTTTGCTTGTGGGAGGCTGGCCTCACTCGGTCTCCATCTGGCTTCAGTCACAGTTACACGTGTGGATGTAAACTGCAGTTTGTGGGCTCCTGTCCCCAGAACCCCATGCCATTCAGAGGACCAGGAAGAAAGCAGGTAGCTCCCAGTGGATTTGTTTTGTCACCCGTGGCCAGGCATTAGAAGACCACATTCTGTGATCGGTAAATGAAAAGTTCCAGCATCTCTGACTGGGAACGGAGTGGGCGGCGGGTAGCTTCTGGCGGAGGTGGTCGCGGGCTGCGGTGGCTGAGAGCAGGGTCTTCGGGCCTCAGCTACCTTCCTTTCTCCGCAAGAGAGCAGAGAGGAAGGTTGGGCAGAGGGGAGGTCCTGCGAGGCCCCTCAGGTATGCCCAGGAGGAGATAGCCAGAGGGGCGCCTGTTATTTCAGCTTGTGCCAGGATCCGAGCTGGGTCTGGAGGGTCCAGACCTGCAGGTAGTGTGGGGAGGCTGCAGAGCGATTAGCAGGACCAGGAGTGGGACTGGGGCCCCTGCCTGGCTGTGCTCCCCTCCCACCCTGGCCTGGGCTTTGAAGTTGTGGATCACAGGTGTCCCGAAGCCTTTGATGGCTTTGCAAGTAAAAATCTTTTGCCAGAAAGCGTTGGCAGGTTTCTATCTCACGTGGGAACTTTGTGTGTGTTGAATTGGCCATGGAGTCTGGTCCACTTTGACCTCCTTGCCAGGGCGGCCTGGTTGGGCTCCCTGACAGCCCAGCCTGCAGTTTCCGGTGGGGATACAGTTGCAACTTCAGAGTGTTACCACGTGGGAGGCGTGTTGTGCTCAAATCCCTGAGATGGCAGAAGCTATCGGGGTGGCAGGCGCCCTCACCTCCAACCTCCTCTTCTTTGGTCTCGGGTCAGCCCTGCCTGAGTGGCCGGGGTGGGAGAGCGCTTGACAGGTGGGAGGGGCCTGTCCCCTTTGCCTGCCAGGCACATGTATGGGTGCAGTGGGGAGGCCCCGGGAGGTGTGTGGATGCCCAGGCTCCTGCCCTGGTCTGTCGTCTGGGTTCGAGTCTTTGAAGGAAGAGCTTCCGCAGGCCCTGGCCGTACCTGGGTGGGTTCAGAAATGAGTGTGTGGTCTGACGGGAGAATGGGAGTGGGAGAAGGCTACCGGCTGCAGCTGATGCTGTCAGCGTTCTGAGTGGCACAGTCAGCTAGAGTGGAGTGAGGACAGAGGGACGACAGGAGCAGTGGGTGTCTTGTGTGGTCATGTGTGGCCATTTGTTGCCGCTGTACAGACGAGCAGATGCCCCCCTTCTGAGGCAGGCCCAGTGGGGACAGGCACGCACCTCACTGGGGTGTCTGCCGAGCGAATGGGGTCGAGCTCTTCCTTCGCCGTGACCTTGGGAAGTCAACTGGGAGAAAGGTCCTTTGATTCACACTGTCTGCCGCGGTCTGTGGGGGTGCCCCAGCGGGCACCTGCCATCTTGGTGCTCTCAGGTGCTGGGCGAGGCCCCTCTGGTTACCACGGGACAGGCACCCAGAGGTGCTTCTTCCACCGCCTCGGGGCAGCCGTGCCGTGGCACAGACCTGGAGAGAAGCGAGGAAGAATTTCTCTGGCACTTGCAGTTTTCTTTGCCTCCCGAGGGCTGGTGAGACGGGGTCACCTGCACTTCGTCAGAGGAAAGTCACAGGGAGAGGAAGGACTTGGAGGTGGGACGTGAGCAGTGTTTTGGGGGCTCTGAGGAAAGATGCAACGCAATGTGGCTGCGGCCACAGGTGTTCAGCCAGAGGGCTGCAGCTGGGTGACCTCGGGCCTGCGGTCCCGGTGCTGGCTGCACGATGCCCGGTGGGGCGGAGGCTGCCTGCAGTGTGTGGAGCAGGCCCGACGCGGAGTGCTCGGGGCCTGCCTGGTGTTTCTGGAAGGGGTTCTTGGAGAGACTTTGGAGGACACCCTGAGCTGAGCTCTGTCTGGGCCTGAGCAGGGGGATAGGGACTTGTCAATGCCTGTTTGCGCTGAGCCCCAACGTAATGGGAGATGGGAGGGTCGTCATCATCTGGTTTGCTTCACGGGCCCTGATTTGGGAGGGAACTGGGCTCCTCTGGGAGAGGCGGGAGGAGGGGTCCTCCCACTCAACAGAGTGGGTCCGGGGCTTTTCCCATGTGTCATGTGGCCCCATAGTCCTCTGGGAGGGAGAGGTCTTCCCCAGGTGGCAGGTGGAAAGCCTGAGTACCCAGGGCAGCAGTGGGCTTGGGTGGGCTTTGGGGCGAGGCTTGTGGGCTTTGTGCTCCTCCCACGGCTGCCTCCCTGCCTGCGGGAGACAAGGACCACGTTGGGAGACCAGGTCCCAGCACGTCCCCACTGGGGACCAGGAAGGTGCACACACAGGCTCTGGGTTGGATGTTCCCGTAGAAGGAAGAGCCATTTGCTCAGCACCTCTGGCTGGGCCAGCCCTCTGCCTCTGCCCTGCTGCTGCCCTCGGGTGGCCTCCGCTGAAACCCAACGTCGTGGCGTCAATACCACGCGGTGGCCCTGCCCTACACAGCGGAGTGGGTGGTCACCCGGGAGCGGGTTTTGGTTTCGGCAGACAGGAGGGGGACTGTTAACCGGAGCCGGGTGCCTGGTCACTTCTGCAGAGCCCACTGCAGGAGAAAGGCCCTGGGGACCTCTCTCAGGCAACCCCCCTCCGGCCCCCGCTCGTGGCTCTGCCTGTTTCCCACTTAGGAACCTGACTGTGGGTCACCTGGGAGAGCCTGATAGAGCCAGGAGGTCCCTGTGTGTGTTTGTGGGGTGCAGTGTCTGTGGGGCCCTGCTGTCCAGCTTTAGCTGGCTCATGACACCCTTCGCTTCGAGCAGGGTAGGGCTGGCGGGGGCTGGCATGCTTGGCCAGGTCCTTCCTCTGCTCAGGCCTGTGCGTCCGCGCCTGCCAGGAGCCAGGTGGTGGCCGCAAGTCCATATGGGCCGCCCCTGGACGGCGGCGGGCGAGCAGGCCTCACATGCACAGGGGCTGCGCAGCGTGTTGGCGAGCCGCGGTCTTGCTGCGGGGCAGTGAGGAGCCCGACTGGCTGTCGTGGGGTGGGGCGTTAAATCTCTGGGGCGCCGGGGCACCCGTGTCTCACCATGGCGAGGTTGGCACAGGGCCCTTCTGGCTTTATTGGCAAAACCTGAGGCCCAAGAGTTTGGGGGTATTGAGAGGCACTGGCCACCACAAGTCAGTGTGGCCTCCCGGGATTTTCCGGAACCTTCTGTGTGCAGACCAGGAGCGTGTGCCCTCCAAGCAGGAGGGATGGAAGTGGCAGTGTAAGGCACTCGCGGGCTAGGGCAGGGTCTCCCTCCGCGCTGACCGGTGGCCACTTCGGAGGCACGTCTCCCGTGTGTCTCAGGTGTCCTGTGTGGAGAGACTGTTATTCTGGAACGAACATAGTCCTGGAATGTCCTCAGTGACGATAACGTCATCACTGACCGTCTTCCAGATCCCAGACTTGGGGCGGTTACGGAGCAGTGACGGAGGTCCCTGCGCGCGTTACCCGGCCGGACTCGGTAGCCACTCACATCTTGCCGGGTGATGTGCGTGTCTTTCTCGAAGCATTGGAGAGGAGCCGGTGCCCGCTGCCCCTGCGTGGGCATGTCCCATTTTCTAAGAAGCACCCTCTCACGTGGACAAAGCTCAGTGATAATCGATGCCTTGTTGTTCTGGCGGTTGTGCCGGTGGTGGCCTTTCTAGTCTCTTTCCCTTAGGGCCTCATTTCAAAATCGAGACGGCTGGAACCTGGACCGGCCGGCGCTGGTCGGTGGGCGTGGTTCGGGTGCTCGGTGGGGCACCAGGTTCTTACCTTCCCCTTTGGCTGGACGCAGCGCTAAGTGAGGCTGCGGTTTCTCTAAGTGGGTTGGGTTTGGTTTTGTTTTTGTTTTTGAGAATGTTGAGTCTCTTTTCTGCATGGAGTTGCTTTTCTACAGCAAAGCTTGTCATTCTCGTGTGGCAGGGCTGGGCCAATGGGCAGCTCCTCCTCGGTGCCAGCCTGCCTCGGCCCTTGTCACCAGAGGCCCTGAGTCACGGCTTGCTGTGGGCCTCGCGTGACCGCCCTTGGGGAGGGGGGCCCAGCTGGCGGCCCAAGTCTAGACCGCTGGGAGGGAGGAAGCCTGAGGGGGAGCCTCGGTTGGTATGGCCGCTGCAGCCCGTGCTCACAGAGCTCCCGGCGCAGACATGGGAGGCACAACCACGGCCAGACGTGCCCTGGGCCCCGTTCCAGCCTCCCAGCCAGGGCGGGTGGTGGCCTGTGTGTCGGCATTCTGAGGATGGCAGTGGGTACCTGTCTGGTGGCAGGAAGTGTCCCTCACGTGCTGAATCTGGACAGCCCCTGCTTGGAGGACAGGCAGGTTGCACTGAGCCCCTGACAGGCGTGCTGTCGGAGGCATTCTGCCAGTGGCTGGCACACTGAGGCTGCAGTCCCCAGTGGAGCAGAGGTGCTGGGTGTGCCTGCTGCCTTGCGGGGTCTGTCCTCAGTCGGAGGGCGGGGTGCCCTGTCTGGCCATTCTCTTAGATTCTCAGGAAGCAGTAGTGCGCTCAGCCTTGAGGGTCCCTGCGTCGGGTGGAGGGGGGCGGGGGGCTGAGCTTGGACTACACCCTGCTGTCTGCAGAAGTACCAGTTAGCCCCTGGACCCAGCTCCAAGGGTGACAGTGTTAGTGTCCCCTTTTACTGTATAAGGCAGACAGATCAGAGAACTGCTGCTGCTGAATCCCGCCTCCTGCGTCCTCTGTCATGCCTGCCTCCGCCTCCGGCCCAGGCCGCCTGGGAGTGGGGCCGTGGGCTGGGGCCCGGTGTTGCGTCCGGAACTCCAGGGGCTTCCCAGTGACTGTGGGTCCTAGCTCATGACCTCGTGGCGGCTGAGGTTTCGCCCTGCCTTCTCTGCCCCTGCGGTCATTCTGCTTTGTCACGTGTGGCCTCAGACCTTGACTGTAGGCGTGACCCACTCTGCAGCCTCAAGCCGAGGCCTGTTGTCTCGCGGGGCACGCCCTCCCGCTGTGGGGGTGGTCTGCGTGCACTGCTCTTCGCCAGGGGTTACAGTGCTCGCCCCCGCCTCGTTGGCAAGTCTTGGAGTCATTCTTCTTGTCTGCAACTGACAAGGCTTGGCGATGGGTGCAACACTCGTCAGCACGTCTGCGTGAACCCCTTCCATGGCGTGGATTACTGCCATGGGATGGCTCCGATGGGCCTCATCTTTAAGATGTGAACCACCTTGACCCTAAATGTTTTCTTGTTGAATTGCAGGAAGCTCTTCGTGGGCGGTCTTGACTGGAGCACCACCCAAGGTAGGTGTCGCAGCCGTGTGCCAAGGGCTGCAGGTGGCCCCAACCTTGGCCCTCAAGTTACGTGAATTTGTCTTTTGCTGCTACCTTGGGTTTCTTTGATTCTCGATTGATTTATTTCCTTGATTTTTGGGGAGGGGGACATTTGATTGGGTGGCTCGGGGCAGAGGGCACTCAACATTGGCATTGAAGTGGTTAATTTTGTCCTGATGTTTCACAGCTGTTAGGGAAAGAGTTATATGGTAGGTCCCTAGCTCAAGGCCAGGTCCCTAGCTCAAGGCAGAGGTAGGTCACTAAGGCAGGACTGCTCACATGCAGTGCAGAGCGTGGGGGCGGGGCGGGGCCAGGCGTCAGGATGTTCCCACAGAGCAGGAAGAAGCTAGTGGACCAGCCAGCCTTGGACCCTGGTCTGCGTTCCCTCGCACTCCCCTGTCCTGGGTGCCTTAGCCACAGCCTGGCTAGTCTGCATGCAGACATCGTGTGTCCTTCCCCGCGTGTCTCCTGTCCCCTGCTAGTCAGTTTAGACATCCAGGTCAGGCCGTTGAGTCGGAAGAGCAGCGTGCGCGCACACCCTCTGCCACGCTGTTCACACTCTGGTGTGTGTTTGTGCTTTGCCCCCGTCTCTGAGCAGAGACTCTCCGCAGCTACTTCTCCCAGTATGGGGAGGTCGTGGACTGCGTGATCATGAAAGATAAGACCACCAACCAGTCTCGAGGCTTCGGCTTTGTCAAGTTTAAAGACCCCAACTGTGTGGGCACGGTGTTGGCCAGCAGACCGCACACACTGGACGGCCGAAATGTAAGTGCCCCTCCAGCTGAGCTCCCCTGCTGTCGTCACTGGCCCTGGGAGGCTGCTGCCCGGGCGTCAGTGGTGATCCTGGTAAAGAATGTTTCCCCGGCCTCGATTCACTGGAAGGGATTAAGGCTCAGAGCTTAGGCGGCCTGCTAAGGGCGAACTGACCATTGCGGGGGGGGGGCATGCTGAGCTCGTGCACTATGCCATCGCCTGTGGTCGCTGACCCTTCTTCAAGAGGAAATAGCCTCATAGTCACAACTGGCTCGTTTGAAACTTCCTGCAGATCGACCCAAAGCCATGCACACCTCGGGGGATGCAGCCGGAGCGGACGCGGCCGAAGGAAGGCTGGGTAAGGGGCCGGGCAGGGCAGCCTTTCCTGTCCTGCAGCCAGTTCAAAGGACACGTGTGCCTTTGGTCTGCTGCTTCTCTCACGGCCAGGGAGGGCGACAGGAGCCCTTATCCTTCGACACTTGAGCAGCCGAGGATTGTTCAGGTTTATCCAGTGCTGTGAGTTTATTATCTCGTAGCCAGGGAGACGGTTCTTACTAGTCTACCTTAAAAACAATGACACCTCCCACGCAAGGCCGAAGCAGCTTCCCCCCACTGCCCACTCCCCTCTGCCAGGTGGCTGGGCTGCTCTGTCCAGGCACACAGGTGACAGCTGAGTCCAAGGGCCTGCTCATTCAGACAACATATTGTGCTGATGTGGGGACTCCCTGGGAGCCGCGTGTGGCCCCTGGTGCTGGGCCCCTGGGAGCAGATCTGTCTTCTGTCACCCAGCACCCACACTGCCCCTCCCCCTACCAGCTCTCAGAGAAGACCGTCCCCCAGGACGCCCCTGTCCTTGCTGAGTCCAGCTGGACCGAGCTGGGCTGAAGCTGCTCTGATACCAGGCCGAGGTCCCAGCAGCCTCGTCTGGTCCGCAGGGCTGGGGACCGTGAACCTGCATTTCTAGCAGGACCCTCAGCTGCTGCTGGGGGACAGGACCTCAGACACTTGGAACCGCCTTCGTTGCTGCTTCGTTCTGTTAGGAAAGGTGTTGCGTTGTGAACGGTGGGGTGGCTGGGCGCCACCCAGACGCTGCCGTCTTCACAGCTGGCTGCACCCGAGCTCCATGCTTGGCCCCTGGAGCTTCTCCAGGTCCCACTGCCCACGGACCCCACCCCCGTCCCCGTGGCCACACAGCCGTGCACACGACCTCGTGCCGTCTCGCAGGCGGCCTTCGCGGGCCTTTCAGGCGGGACTTAGCAGTGCTCGGGCTCTGCTCGGTATCCACATCCTGTGCTTGCAGCAGCTTCCGTAAGACAGGCCTGCGCACGTGCGGGGAGCCCTCACCACCCCCAGACTGGCTGTGGCGACAGAACCTATAGGAGGGAGAAGGGGTTCTGGGGGGGGCGGCAGGGCCGGAGCCGAGGTTCCGGTCCACCTGACGAGGCCAGACAGGTGCGTCCCCGCCACACTTGCCCCGAGTGACCAGCTGGGGCGAGTGTTTCCCTCCGAGGCGTGAGGTCGTCCCTCAGGCTGAAGGGGTCAGGGAAGGTGGAAGACGAGGCACTCGATGGTGTGGCTTGTCTGTTAATAGGATGTCCCAGTGTCATCGTCGGTTGCCAGCTAGAGAAGCAGCCTCAGCTCTGCCGGTTTTCATCATGGCTCCTCGTTGCGTCCTCCTTACTGTCCTGAAACCCTCAGTGTCACGGTGCTGAGCCTTCGGGTCTGAGGCTTGCTGGGGTTCTAGTGAGCGCCACTGTGACCTGGGGCTGGTGTCCTGGTCTCTGGGAGCGTGGTTTGGGTCCCCTGTGGACTCAGTGGACTTGCAGAGTATTTGGTGGCTTCCCTGAGCCAAGACGCACACCTGGGAGCACCCCGAGGGCTCCCCACCTGGACTAACCTTTTTTTCTTCTCGAAACAGCAGAAAGGACCCAGGAGCGATAACAGTAAATCAAATAAGATATTTGTCGGTGGAATCCCTCACAATTGTGGTGAGACAGAGCTCAGGGAGTACTTCAAGAAGTTCGGAGTGGTGAGTTCCCCCCGGCGAGTGGCTGAGCCGCGTGTCCACCAGGAGGCTCGGCCTGGCAGCTCTGTGCTCTCGGCCCGAACCCCCCAGTCCAGAATGGACCAGAGCCCCACCTGTCCCCCTTGTGGTCAGTTAACACCCAGGACAGTGGTCACGAAACTCACTAGGCCAGTGTTGGGGAGGCCCTCTGGCTGCTTGTGACCAGCGTGGTGTAAAGTGCTGAGCAGTGTTGGGAAGAAGCTGGCCTGCTGTCCCTTGGTCGCAGGAGGTCATGTTCCAGACCAGGGCCTGGCCTGGCTTAGCGGAGGAGTCCCAGAGCGGAGACTGTTCCCAGGTCCTTGTGCCAGCAGCAAGGACCTCACTGTCCAGGGCCTGGCTCTGCCCATGCTCCCTCTGGCGGCTCTCCTGCCCTGAAGGACGCCAGCTGTCACACAGGGCGTTTGGCCCTGTCCTGCCCTGTGTTTCCTCTGACACAGAATTCCTGAGGATGCTGTTTTTCTGGAAGAGGATAAAATCCTCTAGAATCTCGTGGGGGCTGCAGTTAATTGGGTTCATACAGGGAATTTGGTTTCAGTGGAGCCAGCCTGCGTGGAGCTGTCGCGTGGGCACCCCGGGCTTCTGCCACGCACACGCCTTGTCAGCAGTGTGGCCCTGTGCGTGCGTCCTGCAGTGTGTGGGTCAGGTGGCTCCTGTGTGTGCCGCGGCCGGGGCCCGGGTTCAGGAGTGCCAGGGCGTATGGTGAGGGACACGCTCGGTGAGCAGGGGTGACAGGCCGAGAGGGCCAGGTCAGCAGGATGATAGGGACGCTCTGTGTCATTCCGTCCTGGCATCCGGGAATGAGAGGGAGCCCTGGGGGGCGAGAGGAGCGCTTGGCCGCCCCCTGGCCCTGTGCGTTGCGGACATGGCCCCGCAGGGCCAGCCTTTTGCTTTGGGGTCCCCCAGACTGGGCACAGGCCAGCAGGTGGCCGGCTCGCGAGGTTCGTCGCAGCCAGTGGTGCTCGCGGCTGCCGTGGCACCCAGAGTCTCAAACGGCCGTTTCTCTTGCAGGTCACGGAAGTGGTCATGATCTATGACGCGGAGAAGCAGAGGCCTCGAGGTAAAAGAGATGGAGTTTGTCCTTGACCTTCCCCCTCAGATGGCAAACTATCTCACAATTAGGTGGTGGTTGTAGCGAGCATTGCTTCAGGAAAGGGTGATTTGGAGACAAATGATTAAAACATAGGCTCTTCCTGTGCAGCCCCAGCTTGTCTGTTCTTCCCAAGGTCAGACGTTACCGTCTTTTTTTTTTTTTTTTTTCTGGCTCATTCTTTTGAAGTTTTTTCAACTTGACATGAATTTTAACATGGCTTCTGTTTTTCACTGTGCACTGGAAGACCTGTGGTCCTTTTGCCCCGTGCCTCCCTCCTCAGTCACAACTGTGCCCCACCCTCAGCTCACGCCCCGTGGTCAGCAGTCAGGTCAGTCCGCCCGCTCAGCTTGAACGTGGAGTTTCCTTTCCCCGTCCCATGCTTTTTTTCCTGTTTTTGTTGATTTTTCCCCTCAGCCAGTGGGGCCGGCGGGAGGAGGGCGAGGCCGCCTCCGCGGTCCCCACCAGGGTTCCCCACGCTGTTTACCCCTGCATGTCTGGAGCTAGGACTGTGGGCGCCCAGTGTCCGTGCCCTGTTTTTTCTTTTTCTGTGGCGGCTGCTGCGCGTCCCCACTCATCCGTTGTGGTTCGGCAGCCGCTTTGGGCCTAGTCCGGGCTCGGCAGCCCCTGCCCCGCGGAGGCCCCGAGAGGGGGCCGCCCGCCTGCCCGCAGCGTGCGCCCGCCGTGCTGGAGAATAGTTTGCCATTTGAACCTCCACCCTCCTACCCCCGGTTAAGTAACGTCTCCTCACTTCATGTCGGTTAAGCTGTTAAGTCTTAGTCTTAATTTTAACGTAGCCGTACATGCTTAGTGACATACGTAAGTGTTTCGTAGTAAATACAGTAATGTTAAGTAAGCTGTTTTTCCTTTCTCTCTGTGAATTTTTGTGATTAACGATCTCTCTTTAGATTTCTCTTCTCCAGGTGCTAAATTATATCACACAGGTACAGGCCATCCCGCAGTCAGAGGAGGGAGCGGGCTTCGCTCCAGTGGGGTGTAAACGAAGTTTCAGTGTGTTTCTGTGCCGCTTCCTCAGTGCTGATGTCGCCTCTTGACACAGACGCGTCCCTAGACGCCCCGCCCCAGGCTCCTTAACCACGAGTCACCGCCTCTTGCACCCTAATGGACTGTGTGAGCCCTGTGGTTTCAGACACTCCTGCACCCCGAGAAAACGTTACCTTGTAACATGCGTTCAACACGTGCCGTGTTCCACCGTTGCCTCCGGTCTTGTGAAGCCTCAGGATGTGGGGACCCTGACCCCGAGGGCAGCTCTTAGATTCCCTGGGCCCACACCCCACCCCCTGCCCCCAGCCCCCTGCTGTCCTTGCCCTGGGCCTGGGGCTTGGGGTGCAGGCCGCACGGGCTGGCCGGGAGACTGCTTTGGGCTTGGCCCTGGGGCCCGCAGTCCTGTGTGGCGCACACCATCCTCAGCTGTCGGGCTGTGCGGGTCCCCGTGAGTCCCCTGGAGCGCTAGGCAAGCAGAGGGTGGGAGCGACACCCAGAGCAGTGGCCGGTCAGCGGGTGCCCCAGGGCTCATGCCTCCTTTACTTTCCCGACGCTTTCTCCGCTCGGAGGCCCTGCCCTGGGTTAGCGTAGTCAGTGTCCCTGCCCGTGTGCTGCGTGCGTCTGCTGGACAGCGAGCCCCCAACTTCCGCCCGCCCCGCCCGCTGCTGCCTGTGCTCACCTCGGCCCGTCCTCCCCGCGCACCCCCTCTCCAGCTTCAGCCCCTCTCCTCCTGCTCTCACAGTCCACCTCTCCCGCGCCAGGCGTAGCTACTGTGCCTGCGTGTGCAGGGAACACGGCTGAAGGCTCCCGAATCCCAGCCGTCCCTCCCCGCTAGTCTGTCCCTGCGTTTCCGAGCTGCCTTCTCCCGTTTCCATCCTCCTTCCGCTGTGGTTTTGCCTGCCACCTTTCCATGGGGTCTGGGCATGGCTGCCCTGCCCATCCAGCACAGGCCTGCCACGTGACACCTGTCCCTGTGTCCCTATGCCCCCATGCCCATCGTCAGCTCTCAGCCCTTCCTCTGGCCCATCTGTCGTCCTCAGGGGTCTCCTGGCAGCTGTCTGCCATGCGCGTCCTTTCGTGCTCACAGCAGACGGGCCCCGGGAGCCAGCGCACTGGACTGAGGACCAGACACGCCACGTTAGCCGGGCGGGCGCGCTCACCCAGACCAACCAAACTTCGTTTATACTGCCACTTCCTTGTGTTTGGGAAATGCTAAATTTTTTTTCCTTTAAAATTCTCTTTTCGATGACATGGTGCCTCTTGCTCTTGCTGCCGACAGCAGAGTTGGCCTGCTGGAACCCGCCGTGGCCTGTATCTTTGTGTATTTTATTACGTAGATACGTACAGATAGGTACCTGTGTACATGCGTATGTGACCTTGGCAGGACTCCTTGGGCTTACCCAACAGCGTTGGATAAGCCTAGTGAGGCACTAACTGCGGTAGAGACGTACGCTAACGCGCTAGGACAGTACATGGCTGCTGTCAGCACTGGCTGTGAGGCGAATTGCGAGCCGAGGGGGAGGACCCTGGGCTTCAGCGGAGCAGCACCCTCAGCACCCAGGCGGAGCGCTCCAACCGCCCCCGCCTGCCCTGCTCTTCCACAGAATGTTCTGGCACCGGCGTGGCTCCCTGCCTTGTTTACGGCCCTCGCCGTTGTGCTGTCCGGGCTGCCACTCCCTAAGAGATGCCCCGGCTGTTCCAAAGTGTCCCCACGGAACCCCAGCCCAAGCTGGGCCCCAGGTGTCTGGCGGAGCCCTCCATTCCCCGGGCGCTCGCCAGGCTGGCCCCACGGCCGCCGCCCTCACTCGCTTCGCTGAAGCCCCGGTCGATCCCTCGGCCCGTCCCTAATACTGTTCATCATCCTGTTTTGTGTCACAACACCCTGCTACCTTGATTCACTCTTCGTCGTTGGCTAGGTTTTGGATTTATTACTTTCGAGGACGAACAATCAGTGGACCAGGCTGTCAACATGCATTTTCACGACATCATGGGCAAAAAAGTGTGTAGTGGTAGTTTTATTTTACCTTCAGACCAAACCAAGTCTCAGGCAACTTAGGGATTTCACTGGAAATGACGACTCCTTCCCAGAACACGGCCGGGCGGGTGGCCGCTGTGGGGCTGGGCCTGCAGCGCCCGGGCGGCGGGCGGCGGGCCGGGCTGGCTCCAGTGAAGTCGCGGGTTGCCTCAGGCTTGGTTCCAGTGACCACTCCTTCAGATGTCTGTCCCATGTTCCCGATTGTTCCATCCGACCCGTGCTGGGTGGAGAGCCTTTGAGGAGAGGTTCCCCTTAAAACTGAAAGAAACGTAAACATCCTGAAGGATTGGTTGTTTGCAATTGGGTCACTTACTGTGATACCCCGGTACCAACCACATGCTCTCAGTAGTACTTAACTCCATGCAGTCAAGTGACCTCTGGTTGTCCCATCTTCATACTGTGTTGCTGCCACGGAGGTGACTGTGAGAGAGCCGCCCCTAGCTCCTCGTTGTCCCGGGCCCTTTGAGCTTTGGAGGAGTCACTGTGGACAAGGAGCTGGCAGGGGCTCTGCAGCGTGGGGTTTCTCACCGTTGGCAGAGCCTTGGGGGTCCACATTTTTGCAGGATGCCAGTCTGGGTCCTTGTGAACCCTGCCCGGCGCACCCTGGCGGTGCATGCCACCCGTACCTCGTCTGGCTCAGCGCGCCCAGCCCTTCTGATTGAGACACGAAGGAGTGTGGCGCCAGGGCTGTCCCCACTCCCTGTGGGGGCTCAGGTTTGGGTGCAGACTAGATCAGTTCTGTTCGAACCTAAGGAAGTGGGAGGCACACGTGTCACTCACATGCTGTGAAGCTTCTCGTTTAAAGGCGGTGTGCGGATTTCGAGCATGCACGCCAGCGATGAGCTCGAGGTCACGGGAGCCCACGTTCAATAGTCGAAGTCCCTGCGACATTTAAAATTTGGAAGCAGCGTGGTCTCGCCTCAGGGCAGACGGGTCTCCTCTGTGCCCAGCTCTGCGTCCACTCCGGGCCACCGCCTTGGCCCCGCTTTGTGGGACGTAGGCTGTCCGGGCTGCTCAGAGCGGGCACAGATGGCTTTCCACGCCTGCGGGAGCCTGGCTCCTGTTGCCCGACCTTCACTGGTCCCCGCTGGTTCTTCGTTGGGGATTTCTATCTCATGGGCTCAGGTCCCACTTGTAATTAAAACCGGAGCAGAATGATGACGTCATGTACCCATAAGAAGAGGGCAGAAGAATTCTTTTAATTACAAGACTTGCTTTGCTTTGTCAGCGGGAACCAGGTTCCCTTAAGGAGAATGTGTGAAGACTCACTAACTTGAGCTTTTTGAAACTGTCCTGTGGTCCCGCTGTCCTGTTGCCTTGGGCTGAGGGAGATATTTTTCCCCATCTGTGGGGTGTCAGGAAGGTGTGGGTGCTTGAGCCTCAGCCCCACTTCCTGTTTGTTCTCTGAGAGGAAGGGGTTTTAAAGAGTTCTGGTCCTTGATGTTTAGGTCACCAGACTGAGACCCCAAAGGTGACTCCTGGCAGGTTCGTGGTCTCATTAAAATCTATAGAAACAAGAAAAGGTCAGAGTTCTTAGCTGCCGAGGCAGCCCTGGCATCAGGGCACCTTTTTGTGGTCAAGCCGCGAGAAAAGGCGGTCAGCGCACAGCGTAGTGGCGCGCGCTCCGCCCCTGCGGCCCCTGCCCGTGGCCCAGCCGTGGCTCCTGCCAGGTCCAAAGAGGAAGTCCTGGGCCGCTGACCCAACACAGTATGAAGATTGCTTACTGGTTCAAATGTCCATTTTATTGCATGTTTGTTTACTTTTCGTTAGATGTAATGTAAGATTCTCTTTATCACATCCATTCCCTCTGACGTTATTTTGAGTTGAGATTCTCTAAGCGTTAGCCTGGGGAAGGTAAGTTTTTATCTTCCTTTAGACATTTTAAATAAACCTAAGTAAACCAACTGTGTTTCTCAGGTATGAGCTGAAGGCACAGGCAGGGCGGGTGGGCTCTGCAGAGGTCCCCTACACCACCCCCTGGGGTCCCCGGGCTCCCTGTGACGAGGACTGCGATTGTCGGAACGGCCCTGGTCTCTGCCCCCGGGTTTGCGAGGCCGTTGACGGAGGACGCTGCTGCTTTCACTCACCCGCGAGCCCCTTGTCACGCAGCCAGTGCTCAAGGGCTCCCGGCCCTCGGTCCCGGCTCCGCAGCGTGTAGGGCTTAGCGTTTCACGGCCGCATCTGTTGTACCTGAGAAACATTTTTTAAATAAAGTAATTAAACTACAAAAGAAACTTTTTAAAGGAAAAAATTACTAGCCTAAATAAGGTTTAGAGTTAAGTATTTAGTTTTAAGTTGTAATAAGATGCTAAGTGTAGTCATAAGCTACCTGAGGGTGTGTCTGAGGGGAAGGGGCCCGGGACCCCTGCGGCCCCCTGAACCAGAGCTTGGTTTGTCTAGGTGGAGGTTAAACGGGCCGAGCCCCGGGACAACAAGAGCCAGGCGCCCGGACAGCCAGGGGCCAGCCAGTGGGGGAGCCGGGTTGTGCCCAGCGCCGCCAACGGCTGGGCAGGCCAGCCCCCGCCCACGTGGCAGCAAGGATATGGCCCGCAAGGTAAGGCCAGTGGTACCCTCCTCCAGAGTTAGTGGGTGGCTACCAGCTCCCTGGGTCCTGGGTCACCGCCTAGCCATCTCGAGGGCGGTGTGGCCCTTGGCGGTGAGGTTGGGGACCGGCAGAGTTGGAGTGAGCACCGAGACACTGTCACTGTTACCCTGTCTCCGGCAGTGAGCATGTGGCTGACCGCCCACAGCGAGGGTGGGGTTTGGAGCACTACCTCTCCAGTGACGGCTTGGGGGCGTGGGCTGTGGGCTGATGCCAGGGGCCAGCAGGTCTTTGGTGGGGTGTGAGGGCAGGCTCAGGTCATCCCCTCCAGATTCTACTGGAGAAACCCAGAGGAGTGGCCAGGTGGGCCTGCTGGGCCCTGGGCAGCTATGACCCCCGAGCCTACAGGGCCACCCGCATGGCCCCGAGGCTTTAGTCCAGTCTTCAGAGCTGTCTTTTAAAAACCTGCATTTTATTGCAGAATAAAATACAGTGTCTGAAAGCATTTACTGAGCCCAGCAGATGCAGGACCTGTATTTGACCTGCAGCCTGAGGTCCCACGCTTTTACCTGAGTCCTGATCTGTAGGCGTCCCCTCCGTCCCTTCCGACAGTACTGTTCAAAAGCTGGGATCATCAGACTGAGGGCTTTTCTCGGGAGCCTTCCCCGCGGAAGGACAGGGACAGCAAGCCCTGTGCCGATACCTGGCGTTCTTGAGACATCACTGGGCCCACTCTGGCGGTTCTGGGGCTGGGACATCTACCGTGTCCACCTGGGGGTCCCAGGAGGGCCCTGCCAGCATGGTGACTGTGCCCTGGGGGCGGGAGGACAGGGTCACCCTCGCTCCCTGGTGTGGGGCTAACGCCGCGCCCACCTCTTTGTTTCCCGGTTTAGGAATGTGGGTGCCGGCAGGACAGGCAATCGGTAAGGGAACGACGGCATCGCAGTGTGGCGGGCGGGCGGGCAGGCACGGTGCGCGCCGCGCTCGCCCTCACCCTGCGTCCTGTGTTCCAGGTGGCTACGGACCGCCCCCGCGGGAAGAGGAGCCCCGCCGCCACCCCCACCGTTCACGTCCTACATCGTGTCCACCCCGCCCGGGGGCTTCCCCCTCCACAGGGCTTCCCACAGGGTTACGGCGCCCCCCGCAATTCAGTGAGTCCCAGGCCCTAGGAGTCTCTGCCGTCACGCTGGGGTGGGGTAGGAGGTTGTTGGGGTGCTGCCTGTTCGGCCCCTCTGCCTGGAGCAGGAGGGGGGCGGCCGTGTCTGCTGATGTCGGGACCTGATCTCTGAGAGCTGGGGCCGAGGCCTCGGTTCATTCCTTCTGTGCCTTGCTTCATGGTGGGGGGAGTCTGGCTGCCGCCCAGCCCGCCGTATAGGGCACTCCCCCTACCCCTCTCCCCTGCAAGATGTCGGGGTGGGTCTCTCACGGTGAGCACAGTCCTCTCATTTGGCCCAGGGTGGCTACACGTCATTCCCACAGCCTGTGTTCTGCTGTGTACCTGGGTCCAAGTTTGTTACTTGGGGCCATAGTGTAGATCAGCCACATTTGCAGGCTCAGTGGCCAGTGGCCCAGGACTCGGCAGTTCAGTTCTGTGGCCTGCCCCAGGGCCACGTGATATGACCACCAGTGGCCTTACGCTGAAAAGGTGTGTCTGGCCCTGGCCTAGGACACCTCAGTTTGAGTTTGACTTCTGACAGATTGAGAGGTGGATAGAAACGGTGTCTGGAGCCTGAGGACAGCGCAGACAGCACGCGGTTGGCCTCGGCCTTTGCTGGGCAGTCGGCCTCTGTCATAAAGAGCCTGAGCAGTGACTCCCACTGCCCCAGCCACCCCCACTTCGCATGTTTGTCCTTGCTGGCGTCAGTCATCGCCTTGGGTAGGGCCTGTGGCGGCTCCTGGTGGCCGGGCTGTGGGCGAGGGTGGTGTCTGTCTTGTTTCAGGTTTCGGCTATGGGCCTCCACCTCCACCGCCAGACCAGTTTGCCCCCCCGGGGGTGCCCCCTCCACCTGCCACTCCGGGGGCAGCACCTCTGGCCTTCCCGCCGCCCCCGTCACAGGCCGCCCCGGACATGAGCAAGCCGCCGACGGCGCAGCCGGACTTCCCCTACAGCCAGTATGGTGAGTGGCTGCGCGGCTGCCGTCCTCTCGCAGGCGGCTTCCCACCGGCCTTTCCGGCTCTGGGGTCCATGCCGGAGGGGACGGGTTGTGGGCGAGATCACATGACCTAGCGTCGGACACACGTCAGACAGGGTCTCGGTTGCTCAGGTTTTCGCCAGGACGTCAGTTGTAGGAAGGCGGGGTTTCAGTAGCTGCTGTCCCTAGGCCTGTGGGTTTGTGACCCTGAGGCCAGGACTGGGCCCCAGGAGGGTGGTGTGAGGGCTGTGGTCACCGGCGGGGCCTCGGGCACCTCCCGCGGGCCCGTCCATTGGGCACCTCGGTTCTCGAAGCGCAGTGCGGACAGCGCGTCAGCAGGCGTGGGGCCGTGCGGGGCGGCGCCGGGGCAGGTACTGGCTTTGGCGTTGGCTTCGCGCTTCACTCGAGGGGCCGGTCGTGGGGTAGGTGCTTTTCAGCTGGGGTCTTCAAGGTGGCAGCCTTGCAGGTGGGGGAGCTCGCGAGAGAAAAGGGCATGGCCCGGGGCTCCCCATGCTGGGGCCCCTCTGCTGCTGGCTGTGAGGGGCCTGGGCCCCTAGGGCTCCCGTGAGAGCTTCGCCTGCATTTTCAGCTTTGTCCGCACGGCGAGCCACTCTGCCTTCACATGTGGTCCCCGCTGGCTGACCTTGTGCCCCGGCTCCCCGTGTCGCACTCTCCCCTGGGGCCTCGCGGGGCTGAGCTCGCCAAGCGGGCGGGTCTCCGCTGGGCCTGCAGCGGGCGTGTCGGTGGCAGGCACGTGCGTGTGGCCGGGCCGGGCTGGGCGTGTGTGGGCCCGAGCCTATTCCCTGTCTGTCCCGCTCTGCCAGGGCCGCCCTGGGGTAGTCACCCTGTCTCGTCTCTCGCCAGGCCTGGGTTCCTATTCTCAAGACCCGGCGGGCTTCGGGCCCATACTTTGTTTACACTCTTATGGTCAGGCTGAGCAGTGATGTGGCCTAGGTAGGTGGCGCCTCCTCGCCCACGGCCCCCACCCGCTGGCACCCGCGCAGCAGACATGGCCTCCTCTGCCGTCCCGGGTGGGGGACCCACTGTGCTTTTCGGGATGGGCCCAGGAGCTCTCCCTGCTCAGCTGGCTCCCGACTGGGAATTCAGGCCTTGCTCCAAAGCGTGTGGTCTGGGTGGGCAGGGCTTGAGGACGGCGCTGTCCCCTTCCCAGAAGTACTTCTGCGCCCTTGGGGTCAGCGGCAGCATCAGGAGCTGTGCAGAGGAAGGCCCTGCCCGCCCTAGCGGGCTCTTCAAGTGTGGCTGACTCGGGTCCTTGAGGCCTCGTGCTTCATAGGCAGTTGTCGCCAGTCCCCAGGCCACTCGGATAGTTTTATGGAAGCCACCAGGGTGGGTCACCTCTGCAGGGAGGACTGTCCGGCGTCTGGGAGGGCGTCCTGGAGGGAGGCCAGGGCCAACCAGATGTCTCCGTCAGCTCTGAGAGCTAGAGCTGCACCTGAGTTTGCCCTGCACTGCGCCCGAGGGCAGATTTGCCAGGACCCCACAGGCCACCTGCCAGGCTGGGTGATGTGTGTCCCCAAGTGCAGAGGCGTCTGCCCGCAGCTCTGCCACCAGGGCCCCGGCTGAGTACGTGAGGGTGGGCGGGGAACAGCCGAGAGCAGAGAGGACAGAGCGAGGGCCCGTGAGATCTCGAAGGAGGCCTCTCTCCTCTCTGTGCGGAGACAGGGTCCTGCTGGGGTTTGGGGACCAGCTTCCAGGGCACAGGTGCTTTTGGAGGTCTGGCGGTGCCAGGCGTGAGTGGGACCCCGGGTCCTGTCGGCGGTGGCTTGCGCGGTCACTCCCCTGTCCGCTCACCACACTCCCCCACCCCACAGGTTATGGACAGGACTTGGCTGGCTTTGGCCAGGGCTTCTCAGACCCCAGCCAGCAGCCCCCCTCCTATGGGGGCCCCTCAGTGCCTGGCTCGGGGGGGCCCCCTGCCGGCGGAAGTGGCTTTGGACGCGGGCAGAACCACAACGTGCAAGGGTTCCACCCCTACCGACGCTAGCCGGCCAGAGCCACGCGAAAGGACGGCGGGACAGCGAGACCCAGGACACGAAACTTGTGAACTCGTGACAATCACAAACTTGGCAGAAAAAAAAATCGAGATTCAACCTTGGGGGAGGGGCGGGCATGAGGCTTTTGGAGGCGGCTGTGGGTGTCTGGACTGAAGTTTTTAAATATATTTCTTTCTCTAACCCATCAGCACAATAAAAAAAAAAGTCACTGGTTCAACAACAGGGTTAAAAAAATATGTCTTCAGCTTTAATTCAAAACTTCAGGTTTCTTTTTCTTCCTTTTTTTTGAAATTATTTTCCTGAGCCTTTTGTTTTACCGTATATTGTAAACTTTTATGTTAAAGAAAAAATATACATTTACAAATTGTGAGATTTTTAAGAGAAATTTTCTACGATGTATACTGGCTTATTTTTTAATTTAAAACAGGGTTTCCGTCGGCACTGGTGGAAGTGAGGGGCGTTTTGGTCCCCGCACTCCCGGCTTTGAGGGTTGGGACTCGTCGGTCCAGAAACTCTGGAGCTCAAAGCAGCAGTCTACTGAGTGTGTTTGTTTTTGTTTATTCCTTGCTTTTGTCGACTGACCTGCCTGGCGGTGTCGCAGGTGTGCCGCGGGGCCGCACCCGCCCAGCCTGCCCGCACCCCCGTGTGCGGCTGGCGCGGCTGGCATCTCGGCGAGGAGGCCTCGGCAGCCGACCGCATGCGCGTTGCTTCAGGGCGTCCCCGCTGACCAGTTGGACCCTGGTTTGAATAAAGAAGTGCGTTTGGATTAGAACCCAGTTGTGTCATTTGTCCCCTCCCTGCCCACCTGTGGCCCGCCGAGGGACCTCGGGGTTGTGGCACGTGTGGGTTGTAGGGTGGTATGGGTGGGGCTTCGGCTTCCGGGGTTCATGGCCACTCACTGAGCGTCGAGGAAGAGGCGGCTGGACAGATCTGGGTGGGGATTGGCCAGGACTCCCCCATCCCTGCAAGAGTGATACCTGGACTGTGGCCTCGGGCAGGCTGTTCACCTTTGTACAGTTGACATAGGTGGTGTGGGCGGCAGGACACCCAGTCGGGGCCCTGGGACGCAGCATGGGGGCCAGGGCACTTGGTGGGGCCTGAGAGGCAGTGTCAGGCAGCGAGGTGGGTGGCTCACTCCTGGCCTTCGAGCCCTAGTCCTCAAGGGACCCTAGATCTGGACAAGGAATGGGCGCTGGGAGCGGGGAGGGTGTTGGGAGTTCTGACGTGGGCCTGGCCAGCAAAGCCCTCCTAGCCACCGACGCTGTGACCTCACAACCCCAGATGCTCGGGGCTCAGTGAGGCTCCTATTTGCAGCCCTGAGAAGCGGTGTGGGGGTCAGCCTGCTCCTATACAGGACTGCCGTTGTTAGGTGCCATGGGTGTCCTGTGGCTTCTGGGACCAACCACCACAAACGGGCTGAAAACGTGTTCTCAGGTTCACAGAAGGAGCAGGAAGGAGCCTGGTCGACTCCTTTCGTTAGTAAAATTAATTATCAAAATTAAGGTCCCTGGTACAGGGCATTGTGCAAACAATGAATTTCCAACTGGCCAGGGGTTCTCAGGAGCTCGTGTCACACCCTGTAGCCCCAAACAGGGTGTACTCCCTTGGGGACAGGGCGGGACACCTCCTTTGTGTGGAGTTAAGTCGGCTCTTCTCCCATAATTGTGGAGATGGCTGAGGAGGTTCTCGCTTCTTTGAACACTTCCATTCTCTCCAGGCAGCCCATCTCCCCACAAAGCCACTGGTGCAAGCCAACCCCTACCAACGAGCTGGACCTGAGGCCAGGACGGACTGGAGACTCGATGGCGGGGGATGGGGGGGCTGGCTTTTTCTTTTAGTGGCACCCAGCTCATTTCTACCCCAGGACCTCTACAACCCGCTCCCTCTTCTGGGAGGCGCCCTCAGCAGGGCTGGATGGCTCTTCCAGCCACTCGCCTTGTTACTGATACACTTGTCTTCATGTGTCTTTTTTGTTCTTCATGCCCTGTTAATCCCTTCTTTGCATTAAATCAGTATATTCAGTGTAGCGTTTTAGTCCCTTTAATGATTTTTTTTTCACTGTATTTTTTGAGTGATTTTTCTTAGAAAATCTGAGCCCTGAGAGTTTATACATCCGTTTGGTTGTTTTTATTGTTGCAAAATACATGTAAGATTTGCCGTTTTTAACCACTGTTAAGTGCACAACTCAGTGGCCTAAGCACATTCACGTGTCGTGTAGCTGTCCCCACTGTCCACCTCTAGGGCTTTCTCATCGTCCCAAACTGACACTCTGTCCCCATTACATACTCACTCCCCTCCCCTAGTCCCTGGCTCCACCATCCACACGCTTTCTCTGAATCTGACTCCTCTGGGGAAATCTGGTGAGTAGGATCACACAGGACGTGTCCTTACGTGCCTGGCTTATATCACTGAGCATAGCGTCTTCACAGTTCAACCCACATTGAGCAGGTGTCAGGACATCCATCCTTTTCAAGGCTGAATGATACTCCACTGTGTGGATGGACCTCATTGTGTTGTCCGTCACCTGTCCATGGACACTAGGGTTGCTCCACCTCTTGGCCATTATGAATCTTGCTGTTGTGGACACGCGTGTGCTAAAGATGGTCATCACCGCTCTCAGGTTTTTGGGGTTCACTTCCAGAAGTGGGATTGCTGGGTCAGATCATATACTTCTGTACCAGAGTCACCTTCAGATAGACACTAACTCAGCCCCAGTGTATACAGATGGGAACAGGACTCCTATTTAGGTCTAGTCCCTTGTACCTTTCTTGCTATTACTGTTATACTTATTGCCTCTATTTGTCTATTAAAGGCTGGCTGGTTCTTATCAGGGACGCCTTTTCTGACCATCCATTAGAAGCCAGTGTCCCACCTCTCTTGGCTTTAACTCTTGACTCTGATATCTGTGTGACCTTTTCCCTTACTGTCTGCCTCCCAGTCTGGAACGCCAACTCCAGCCACGGAGGACTGGACCCGACCCCTACTTGACGGTATCAACTGCAAGCAGTAGGTGTTCCATAAACACTTGTTAGGTGGGTCCATTATGGAGATTACAGAGCACGAATGTGAGGCTCGAAAGGCAGTGACTTTGAGGAAGGGGCCCCAAGCCCCAGGGGCGCGCCCCAACCTAGAGACGGTCTAAGCCCCTAACAAAAGCGCAGCCTCCTTTCTATCGCTTTTGTCTTCCCAGTCTGCGCTCTGCCCTCCGGACGGCAGCGGGCGCGCGTCCTCCGCGGGCAAAGCGGAAGCGCCGGCGCACGCACGGCCGAGGGGCGGGGCACGTCGGCGGCTCGCGATAAGCGCGCAGGCGCAGAGTGGGCGGTCCTTTCCGGAGTACCGACAAAATGGTGAGTACTGCACCTCGGCGCGTCGTGTGAACCGATCCACCGCCATCCGAGCTCTGGCCGTGCCAGAGGCTGGAGTTAGGCCGCACGGTTGCGGGAGTCTTCACCAGGCTTCCGGGACCGCCACATATGTGGGCGCGGGACGGGCATGTTGCGGGTCAGGACGCCCGGGGCGGGGAAAGCCCGTACCGGCTCGCGTGTCCCAGCCGAGCCCCCGTAACCCAGATCGCGCGTGCCGCCTTGGGACGTACGCGAGCTGCTGTGTCCCTGCGGGCTTCCGTACCCGGGGGGGTGCAGCGCAGTTTTGGACGGGAGCCTGGGTCCCGGTGACCCGCCGCGACCGCGGGAAGCGGGTCTTGGGCTCCCTCTCATCCTGTCCCGGGCCTGCGTAGGCGGAAGTGGAGCAGAGAAGAAGCGGACCTTCCGCAAGTTCACCTACCGCGGCGTGGACCTGGACCAGCTCCTGGACATGTCTTAGTAAGAGGGAACCCGGCGAGGGTGGCCGCGGGAAGGGGCACTGCGGCCGTACACCGAGTGTCGATGGATGGCGGGAATGCGTGCCAGTAAAACGTAATTTGGAGACGCTAAGGTTTGACGTGAACGTAATTGGCACGAGTTCTGTTGATCCCTCTACGTTTGGAAACGTAAATGTGTGCAGCTCGCGAGTCTTAACAGTGCCGAGTAGCGGGCTGGGGTTCGGCGTGAGAGCAGGAGTTTGCCGATCTTGAGTCTAAGATTTGGCCGGAGCTTGAAGCTTCTAAGCGGGACGCTGGGGTCTGATTTTGTGCTTAAAATTCTGCTCCTCCAGGGGGCAGGCAGGTGCGCGGTTGGGCTCCCAGATGGGGGGAGCTCCGGTTGGTGTGCGTGGGCCCTGGCGTGGAGGCCCTGCCTTGGGGGGCACGCAGCAGGCTGCCGGTTGGCTGGGGCTTCTTGAGGCTTTAGCAGGCGGCCACGGCTCACCTGAGCCTCCTGTCCTCCCACCTCGTGTTTGCATCTCTAGATAGCGATATGGGGGCTGTTGCCTTCGCAGGGTTCATCTTGAATATTTGGCCTGTCCTGGGGACTGTGCAGTGCAGAGTGTTGGCGGTGCGCGGTGGTGCCACCAGGGCCGGGGCCACCCTCGTTTTCCCGCCTGTCCCCAGTGAGCAGCTGATGCAGCTGTACAGCGCCCGGCAGCGGCGGCGGCTGAACCGGGGCCTGCGGAGGAAGCAGCACTCGCTGCTGAAGCGTCTGCGCAAGGCCAAGAAGGAGGCGCCGCCCATGGAGAAGCCCGAGGTGGTGAAGACGCACCTGCGGGACATGATCATCCTGCCCGAGATGGTGGGCAGCATGGTGGGCGTCTACAACGGCAAAACCTTCAACCAGGTGGAAATCAAGGTGCGTGGACCCCCGCTGCCTGGGTGGGCGGGGCCTGTCCACCCTTAGTCCCTCACACCAGTGCATTCTTCACCTCCACAGCCTGAGATGATTGGTCACTACCTGGGCGAGTTCTCTATCACCTACAAGCCGGTGAAGCATGGCCGGCCTGGCATCGGAGCCACCCACTCCTCCCGCTTCATTCCCCTCAAGTAGTCTGCTTGGCCAATAAAGAACCAGCACCTCTAGTCCAAGTCTGCCGCCTCCTTCCAAGTGTCTGGGGCCCCGGGGGCGGGGGGGGAGCTTGACAACCCTCCCACCCTACCCTCCGCCCCCCAGAAGGGGGCTAGGCCTGGTTCGCCATACCTGGATGCTCGTGTTGGGCTTGAATTGTGTGGTGTGTCTCAGTGCTGAGTTGTGACTGTCCCTGAGTTTTTTGCTGTAGGTAGAGTGACAGTCATGCACTCACCCTTGGCTGTTTGCAGGGGGAGTGGGGAGTTGGGGCTTCTTGAATGACTAGGGCCTTGTGACAAGTCAGGGGGTTGGCCAGGGTTCTGTGCCGTCTTTGTGCCTCTTTCTCTGACCCTCTAACCTCAGACTGGCAGGTCCCACTGCTCATTATTTCGGCTCTGTCCTGCCCGTGGTGGTGGCCAGTGCTTGGCTGATTGTAGCCGCTCCCACCCCGCAGACACCTGTGTTGTCTGGTATTGGTGGATTTTTACAGTTGAAGTGTATGAACAGTAGGAACCTTTGCGTGACCTGATTCTCATACCCGCCACACTCCCACCGTGCACTCCTGCCCAGCGTCCTCTGAGTGCTCTTGACCTTCGCCACGTTTGCCTGCATATGTCCCTCTTTGTGGACATGGTCTTCCTGATTAGCAACCAAAAGCCTTTCATGATGACCCTGGGGCCCCTGGCCTTAGGTTGAGCCTTTGCCAGGACACAGGGTGTCGCTTGAGTGGGGTCACATTGCCACCCTGTAGGATGTGCCGCAGAAGGGTCCTTCAGAATCCTGCTTCCTGAAGCATCCTAATTCCATCCGTTCCTTTGTGAGGGCCAGATGTGCAGACCTAGCAGAGGAGATCGTGGATGCCTCAGTCAGCCAAGGTGGTGACTGTCCAGGCAGCTGGGAGGCTCTGAGAGTCCCTGAGTGTGTGGGAGATCGGGGTCACACCCAGAGTTCAGCCTGAGCAATGGAAGGTTGGAGTCACCACAGGGGACACTTTCTGGCTGCTATGAATCATGCTGCTTGGATGTGCGCAAATGGAGTTCTCTTCCAGGTCCTGTTCCTGATTGTTGTAGAGTGTGTTCCTGGTAGAGGATTGCTGAATGGAAGGGGAATTCTGTTTAATTCTCTGAGAAACCTGTAGCATTTTCCGCAGCATGCCCTACCAGCCAGGCGTGACCTTCCAGATTTTCTATGTCCTCGCCAACACTTCTTGTCTGTTGTGGGGTTTTTTTTTCATTGCTTTCTGATAGTAGCCGTCTTTATAGTTGTGAAGTGTGGTGGACCTCCTTTATGTCACAGAGAATTTCTAACGGAGGACGAAGAAGCAGAACCCCGCACCTGCCTCAACCGTGATTTAACTCCTGGCCAATCGTGCTTCACCTCTGTTCCTCCCCAGAATGCTGTTTTCCTAGCATTTATTGATGAACATTTCAGATGTGGAGAAGAGTTGAAGGGATGTTGTGATAAGAACTGAATTCTAGTTCCGGGTCCTGCGAGTCACATCTTACTGTATTCGATCCCACGTGCGAGGGTCCAGCACTCCACGTGCACGTGTGCGTGCTTGCGCCGCATTTAAAATGGCCACCTGTTTGGATGGGGGAAAAGTAGAACCAGGTACTGGCGAGGACTTAGAGCTGGAACAGGTGTTGCTGGGCGCCACGCAGCCACTAAGGAGGGCCATGTGGCAGTTTCTCAGAATATTAGATAGGATGGCCGGGGGCCCCGGCCATTCCGCTCACAGGCGTTATCCAAGCAAAAACACACCAACCTGCACACGTGTTCAGTGCAACACAGATCAGTCACCAAAAACAACCATGTCCCTCAGCTGGTGAGTAGGTGAAAAGCTGACTTCAGAGCAATGGACTTGTGGGTGCACGATGAGGGGCCTTAGGTGCTCTTAGCAAGGAATACAGAGCTCAAGGGAGCTATGCTGAGTAGCACATGAAGGACAAGCTATAGGCACCAAACTTCGCCTTTAAAAAAAAAAAAATATATATATATATATATATATATATATCATTATTATTTATGCCTATAGCACCTGGTCTTCCTAGGTGGTCTCCTATCCAAGTACTAACCAGGCCCAACCCTGCTTAGCTTCCAAGACCGGACATCGGGCTTGTTCAGTGTGGCATAGTCGTAGACCATGGACTGTGGCTCTGCTGGGACGCAAACCCAGGACCTTCTGCATGTGAAGCAGACGTGCTGACCGCTACCCTGGAACCACGTCCAGTACTTTATTTCTTGATCGTAGTAGTGATTATAGAGCTGTTTTTGTAGGAGTGCATCTTCATGTCGTTAAGTTACTCTCAGCAACTTTGTGTTAGCTCCCCGGGGCAGCAGTGACAAGTGGCCACATTGGATGGCTTAAAACAACAGTTGATCTCACGTTCCGGGGGTCAGACTTGAGATTCAGGTCCTGCTGGGCTGGCTGCTGGGGAGGGTCCGTCCTTCCTGCCTCTCTCAGCTTCCTGGGTGCCAGTGTCCCTGGACACATGGCCAAGTCACCCCAGTGTCTGCCTCTGTGTCTTACAAGAACACTGGCGTTGGGTTATGGCCTACCCAAGAAATCACGATCTCAAGAACCTTCATGTGACAACTGCAAGGCCCCTAGTTCCTGCCGAAGCCACGGTCGTAGGTTCTGGGGACCCGGGTGTGCTCATCTCTTGGGTGTTACCATTCAACTCAGGTATGCTTTAAAACCCCACTGGCTGCATCGGGACAATTGCTCCCAAACGCATGACGTCCAGGAGTGTTTTGAAGCAAAATTCCAAATGTCATTTTTTCATTCATACTCTCGTGTATATTTAAACCAGTGGTACCACTTACGGGTGACATTTCCCTCAGGGGCCACTGGGTGATGTCTGGGGACATCTGTGGCTGTCACGACTTGGGGTGCTCCTGGCATCGAGTGTGGGGGCCACGGGTGCTGCTCAGGATTCCACAGAGTGAGCTGGACCCCATGTGGGAGATGCGGGACCTGGTTGAGAGTGAAGGGTGGGTGACTGGGAGTCAGCATCACCGCTGTATCTCTGACAAGGTCCAACAGATCATGTTGACAGTCTAGGTGTCACTACCCTGAGGGACCGTATGTGGGTTTGAAATCCCAGGGTCTCAAGGATCACTGTGTGCATGTGCATGCACCTAGGGAGCCTGGGCCACCCTCCCTGTCTGCTCCCTGGCAGTCACATGTCTGCACAGACCCCGCAGCTTCCTGGCTGCATCCTAACCTGCAACCAGGGCTGGGTCTTCGAGGGGTGGACTTTGTTTTGGGGGCTGCATGCTATGGGGCCAGGAAGTCACCCCAGGTGGGAGGAGGTCCTCAGACGGGGCAGCAGGCCAGGCAAGGCCAGGAGGACTGTTGGCTTTCCTTGGCCTCAGCAGGGAAGGCTAAAGGTGGTCTTGGCACCGGAGCTGGAGGAAGTAAAGGGTTAGCAAGGAAATGGGGTGTCTGGGGTCAGCTGGACGTGAGCATCTATGCGTGGCCCCTCCATTAATGTGAAGCAGCCACCTGTAACCCAGGGCCCCACCTGTGACCTTCCTTGGAGCTTAACAAAACCTGCAGGTAGGTAAGGATGAGAGAATGCAGGGAAGGATTTTTTCCCACCTATAACCCAGGGCCCCACCTGTGACCTTGGAGCTTAACAAAACCTGCAGGTAGGTAAGGATGAGAGAATGCAGGGAAGGATTTTTTCCCAGAGCTGTCATGAACGTCACTGCGCCTACTCCTATGGTGAGTCCTCTTTGTCCTGAGTTGCCTTCCCAGAGGTCAGGCTGCCCACTTTTTGCCTCTGGTGGTTCATTTAGCAGTGGCACAACCATTACCGTGGCCTCACATGTGATGACATCCAGCACTGTTAATCCCCCCTTGCAGAGACGGAGTGAGACCAGGACCCCCTAACAGGATTTCTGCTGGGAAGTTTGGGGCCAGTGAAGGGGTCCCTAGAGAGACTCAGAGCAGCCTCCGCAGGGGTCTCGGGCCCTGTGATGATGGAAAGGGCCCCCAAAATATTCTCTCCTGGTCTGGCCTGCTTGCTATGAATGCTAGATAGGTGGGCACCCCCAGGCCTGCATCACCCTGAGCAGATGTGCTGGAACCCTTACAGGACGCCTGGGGACTTCCAGGCTGGCACTTGGGCATGAGTTCCCCTGTCGCAGGGATGTGGGCAGGTAGCTTCCCCTTCGCCATTCTCAGTCCGCTTGCCTGTGACAGCACAGGAGGGAGGACTTTGGAACAGTCCACTACCCTGAAAAGCAGCCCTGCACCCATCAGCAGTCACCCCTGCAACTCCTCCCCAGCCCCTGACACCGCAGACCCACTGTCTGTGTGTGGGTGCGCCATGTGAAAGTCCTCGCACGCCGCGGGGCGTGGGCGTCTGTGTCCGGCGTCTCTCACTGTGTTTCCAAGGTCTGTCCCTGTAGCGAGTGTTAGCGTCTCCCCTTTCACGGCCAAGTGATACCCGTGGGTGGGCACGCTGTGTGTGCTGGTGCACACTTGGGTTCGTTCTTTGGCTCAACCCTGCTGCTGTGAGCGTCTGTAGACACATTTTTGTGTGGGTGTGGAGTTGCTGGGCCACGTGGGAACACTATAGCCATTTGACTTTTCCATCTTAGCTGCATGTTTTCTACACAGGTTCTTGTTTCACCACATCCTTATCAATATTTGTTATTGTCCATTTTTTTACTAGAGCCATCCTACTGGGTATGAAGTGGTTAATTTTTAATAACATACTTTCAATCGAATATATCCAAAATCATGTCATTTCAACATGCAATCAGTGTAAGTGATTGTGTTTTCTCATTGTAGTTATTAATGCTGTGTTGGTATGTATTTTTTTTCATGTTAAGCCTCTGAAACCCAGTGTATAGTTAACACTCACAGCACGTCTTAATCCAGGCAGCCACATACAAGAGCTGAATAGACATGTGGCAGTGGCCGCTGTGCTGGGGGCACAACCCTCATTGCACAGGGGACAGCAGTGACCAAGACAAACCCAGCCCCAGTGAGCTCTCAGGCCAGTGCCAGGGACAGAATAAAAATGGGTAGAGAAATATATAAATGGGATGATTTCTAATAGTGTCAGCAGTGAATAAGAAAATCACACTGGAAAGGGACTAAGTTGCAGAGAATGACCAGGAGGGCTTCTTGGAGGAGGTGGCCTCTGGGCAGATCTCGCCTTCAAGGACCTTCAGTGATGGCTACCTGACATTTCTCAAATCCCTTCCATATGTTCTGCATGTCAGCAGAAGACTGTGGCACTGTAAAGGAAGGAGAGCAGGGTCCCCAAATGCCAAGAAGTTTGGGCTTAAGCCAGCAATCAAAAAATTAGAAGCTACCAAAAGGATTTAAGATGGGCAGCATTCCCTCCTGTTTTCTGGGAGAGACTGTTTAGAACTGATGTTATTTCTTCCTGAAACATTTGGTGGAAATTCACCAATGAACCCATCTGAGTCTTAGTTGCATTGACCTGGAGAAGAATACCAGCCAAGAAAGACTCCTGGTGGTTTACTGGGTCCAAGTTCAAAGAGCCAGCAGTCACTGTCTACAGGAGCCTCTCACCCAAGGTGCACACCAGAGAAAAGCTACAGATTGGGCTACCTGCCTAAAGAAGCCCCTTATAAGTGAGCTCCTAGGATCAAAATTCAACCAATAGGAAGGAATCAGACTTTACCTGTCCATCCAGAGCTGCACAGTTACAGCCTGCTGGTGCTATTTGGATCAATCAAACTGTGAGAATTTGGAGTTCTCACTTGCATAGAAATGGACCAATCAGTGACCAGGGGCGGGAACTTCTCTATGTCAGCCTCTCTGGCTCTGGGGAGCCCACTCTTCCACTATCTTGTTGGCTAAACCTTTTGTATTGTGATTGACTCTGTTGAAAGATTTTTCACTGCAGATTTGATAGGTGTAAGACTATGCAGACGACCTATTGTTGAGTGAGCTTTCGTTTTAGTGTCTTTCAAGGTGTTGGTCCATTCCAGGTAGGATGTTGAAGTTATGGGCATACAGTTGTCCCTAGTATTTTAACCCTTTTATATCTGTACGGTCTGTGGTGACTGATAGCCTTTCTTTCATTCCTGGTATCAGTGGTCTTCTTTTCTTGGCCGGTTTACCTACAGTTTTGTAGAAATTTTTGGATCTTCTCAAAAAACAAGTTTTGGTTTCATTGATTTTTCTCTTTTTCTACTTTACTTTCTTGTTTTCTGCTCTTATCTTTATGATACGCCTCTCTGAAAGGGTTCGGGGCCAGCCCCATGTTTTGGTTAAGGCTTGCTGGTGTGCCGGTGCAGCTTGTGCCGCCTGCTCCTCCCAACGCCACGCCAGTCCCCTCATTCTTTTCTGCACCTGATGAAACTCAAGGGTTGTCTCCAACAATATGCACATGGGCACACTCAATTTTGCACAGTCTTAGTTACAGGTCATAGGCTCAGAATCCCCAACCTGGAACCCAAATATTATTTGTCAGCTTCTAGTTTTCACTTTTTGTCTATTGTGAATCAAGAGCTTCACACAAAACAGTTTGTACTAGCAAAATACTCTAGTGATAAAAGGCAGAAAGAGCCTGTTATAAAGGAGGTATTTTCAACTTCATCAAGCTGTAGTTTGTCAACTTTTTGTTTTTCAACTAAAACACCTTGCTGGGATCGTCCCACCTCTGTTCTGTGTTTTCACACACCCTCCCCCCCACCAGGTTCCTTAGGAAAGAAACCGTCAAGCGCACCTCTCCCGCTCCGGCCCGGGAGATGCTTAATTGAGGCTTTCTGCAATAAATTGGCCACCCTGGGCAACTTTTGACCCTTGACCTCACCTCAAGGAGGGCTACCAAGGGAGCGGGCCTGGAAGGCACCCTGATGGGTCTCCGAGCCGTTGTCCTGGTCCACGAGGGCTAAACCCACATCAAGGACCGCACCTACCACCCCACGGCCCTTCGGAGAAAGCCATCGATGTTCACGACCGCCAACCCCAGTCCCAAAAAACTCTCTGAGGTCAATGCCACAATCTCACCTTCCAATGCCGGCTTCCCGCCCCTCCCTTTGACGGGCTTCTCCGTAGGCCAATGAACAAAGCCGTATCGGCCCCCGGGGCGGGGCCGAGCGCAACCAATCCGCTCGCGTACCAGCCGGGGAGTGGGGTCGATTCCAAACGGACCAATCGACGGCGGCGGTGCGGAGGGAGCGGGGCCGGGCCTGTGGCTAGGCCAAAGGCCGGGCACGTCGGCGCCGCGAGGGGCGGGCCCGCAGCGTGCGTGCGGCGGCGCGGCGGCGCAGGGCGGGGGCGGGAGGTAAACAAGATGGCGGCGGCGTGTCGGGCGCGGAAGGGGGAGGCGGCTCGGGACGCCCGCGAGTGAAGCCAGGGCGCGGGCGGCGGCGGCGGCGGCGGCGGGGCCGGGCAGCACCGCGGCCGCCTTGCATGGGCTGGGCCCTCGCACCGCCCCGCCTGCTCCACGCGCGCGGCGGCCGCGGCGGGGGACGCGCCGCCCGGGCTCCATTGGCATCGGGAACCCCCGGCCCGGGGCCTGTGGCCTGCGCCGCTTCGGCCGTCCAAAGCCCCGCGGGCTCCCCGCGCCCCGAGGGCCGCAGCCGACGGCGTTCGGGGCGGAAAGCGAGCGCCGGCTGCCGTTTGGGGCGGGGGCGCCCAACGGGCCCGCGCGGTCGCTCGGGGATCGCAGGCCGGTTTGGGGACTCCCCGGAGGCCGGCTTCGACGGAAGTTGCTCCCTGCGGCGGGAGGGCCCCGGGCGGCCTCCCGACCGCGCGACGCGCGCCCGGGGCCGGCGGCAGCGGACTGAGTCGGAAAGGCACCTGCTAGTTCTCGGGACGCCCAGGACGGCGGGGCCGCGGGCAGACGCCCCGGCTCCCAGCGAAGCTCGTCTGCCCTGCTTTTGGGGCTCCGGGAACGACTGGCCGCCGCGGTACTCCGGGCGCGCACCGTGATCGGCTGGGAATGGACGGCCCGGAGAAGACTTGGCTTTGCCGCGTCCATGTTTGTCCGAGGGTCTAAGGTCCCCGGAGGATGACCTAGCAGTTCGCAGCCCCACTGGCCTCTCCAGGGCCCCCGTGGACGCGCCGGCCCGACCGGGAGCTGCCAGGCCGGGTGGCGCCCAAACTTGTGACACTGCGCACCGTCGGGTTCGCGGGCCCCGGATCAGGCACGCTTCTTGAACTCACGTTTAGTACAATCGCTTCTTTTTTTTTTAAAAAAGGATTTTCCTCTTCTTTTTTTTTTTCCTTGCGTTTTTGTTGACTTTCTTTTGGAGAAGGGAATTTGGGGGAGACAAGAAGAACCTCACCGGGGAATTCATAAAGGGGATAAGGGACCGCGGGCGGCCGGAGTCGGAGGCCTCGGGTCCAGGATGGATGTGTGGACCCGCAGCAGCTGGGCATGTTTACAGAGGGCGAGCTGATGTCGGTGGGCATGGACACGTTCATCCACCGAATCGACTCCACCGAGGTCATCTATCAGCCCCGCCGCAAGCGGGCCAAGCTCATTGGCAAGTACCTCATGGGGACCTGCTGGGGAGGGGTCCTACAAAGTGAAGGAGTGCTGGACTCGGAGACTCTGTGCCGGAGAGCTGTAAAAATCCTCAAAGAAGAAGAAGTTGCGGAGGATCCCCAATGGGGAGGCCAACGTGAAGAAGTAAGTGTGGGCTGGGGTGGGGAGGCCAGTGTCCTCCTTCCTCCCTCTCCTTCTTTCTCTCCCTTTTCTCCTTTTTCTTTTGAACCCTAGTTGATCAGCTGGCTTCTCTGTGCTCCTCGCTGGGAGTGTGTGGCTGGAACTTTAGCGAAGTCAGCTAGCTCTTTGGTGCTGGTGTTGGTGCTTTGGGGTTTTCGGGCACCAGTGTCAAAGCCCTCTCCACAGGGGTGCGCCCTGCTCCCCTCACCCTCCCAGCTGGCCAAAGAGCTTAGGTGTCCCGTGGAGCCAGTCGGTGCTTGTTTGGCCCCGCGTTTCTGCCCGGATATGACCCTGGCGGCCGGCAGGTCTTCCGCCCAGCCAGCGGCCGGTACCAGTGCCAGGCGAAACACGATGTGTGTGTGCTGTTGGGGGGGACTCTGTGGTTGCCAAAAGCAATTGTTTGCACCGGCTTATGAGGCCGCAGGGGGACTCGGCCGTTCCAGCGGCCTGGGGTGTGACCTGCACACCCCTGACTGCAGGCCTGGCGGCTCCCAGAGAGGAGCTGCTTGTGTCCTGGCGAACTTTCTACATAAACTTCTTCCTGTGCCGTCTGCTCCTGTACTCCTCAGAAGGGCTAGGGTCTGTGCGGTGGGCGTCCTGCCTTCCTCTTGCTGGTCTCGGGATGGGGACGCTCCTCCTTTTGCTGCCCGTTGTGGGCCTCGCCCTGCCCTCGCCCTGCCCACACCCGCACTCCTCCCAGCCTCAAGATTCCCAGGAGGGCTTTATCTAAGGAGCCAGGCGCAGGACTGATTGTGACCTTGGACAGCTGAGTGCCTGCCAAGCCCATCCTGGGAGCTGTTCACTGGCTCTGCCTTCACCTACCTCCTCCCCGCTGGAGGGCGAGCTGAGCCATTTGCACTTGCTCTGGGACCTCCGGGGAGGTGAAGTGGGGGGCGGAGTGGAGAACTGGGGCCCAACTTCCTACCAAAGACCCAGCAGGTGGGCCTTGTGGTGGGCAGGGCAGTGGGCAGGGCTGGTGGCACAGTGAGGCCTTCTTACAGCGCACCTGCGGAGACTGGGAGAGGGCTGGCCGGTGTCCTGGGGCCAGTTGGTCAGTGCTCTGGGCCAGTCTCTCCACCTGTGAGGTGGGGGATACGGGGCGGGTGGAGAGGAGGACAGGGCCCTGAGAAGCAGCTGTCTCCTGAGGGCCAAGCGAGCCTCACTTTCAAGTTAGAAAGCCCCACTTAACTCTAAGTCAGGTGTCCACATGAGCCAGGAGCACGTGGGGTTGCTGTGGCGCTCGGTGGGGACAGCGTGCTCCTGCATCAGAGGTGCTGCCCCGGAAATTGACCCTGTCCCTGGCTCCTCTCAGGCCTCACCCCCAACTCCTGGAACGGGCTCCAGTCTCTCTCGCTTGGCTGAGAGTGTGGGCACCAGTCCGTTGGTGGCTCTGGTGCTGGTCCCATGACACCATGCTGCCCTGCATGCCAGACCCCAGTCTTCAGGAGCAGCCCTGAGGTAGCCCCAGAGCCCCACCCAAGGGTCTGGGTTCCAGCATTGGTCGATCTGTGGAGCTAGTCAGCCAAGCCCACCCTGCTGGCCGACCTGGGGGCCTTGAGGCCTAGTTTTCTACCAGAGCACGGACTGGCGGCAGCAAACCGGTGGTCCCGGGAGGCTGCAGAGCCCGCCGTGACAGTGGGTGTCGGGTGGGTGAGAGCCCGCTTTTGCTGGCATGTACTGTACTTGTAAGGAAGGCACCCATTCTTGGCGCAGTTTGCACACGCCAAGGTCAAGTTGGAGGCATTTCATCACTGAGAGCTTTTTCATGCTCCACTGGAGACACAAATGGCCAGACCCGGCTTGCGGGCCGCAGAGCGCTGGGGTACGGCTCCCGTTTCCTGAAGGATCAGCAGAGGTCTCAGGAGCCTGTAGAGACACACGGTGTGTGATGTCAGGGCCGCATGAAGCTGGGTCCCTCAGTGTCCATGGGAAAGAACTGGAGGGAGACAGTCGAGGGAGGCCAGTGGCTGGCGGTCCACAGCCAGCCAGAGCGCAGCAGCAGGGCACTGTGCCCGCGCCTGATTCCAGCTCCAGCTCATGCCTGGACCTGTGTGCGGGGGGGCCCCCTGTCCCGTGCCCCTCGG
The DNA here is from genome assembly GCA_003508835.1 of Eonycteris spelaea. Lineage (NCBI taxonomy): Eukaryota > Metazoa > Chordata > Mammalia > Chiroptera > Pteropodidae > Eonycteris > Eonycteris spelaea. Next base: position 3,135,610 of record PUFA01000182.1, read on the forward strand.
GGTGCAGGGCGGGCTCTGAACTGTCTGTCTACCTGGTTCGCAACCAAGGTTGGGACCACCGTGCTTCCTACCAAAGACCCAGGAGGGATGGAGTGGGCCCGCCCTGCACGGAGCCCTGGTGCCGAGAGGGAGCAGCCTTGGCTCCCCGGCGTAGCACCGCCAGCCACTCTGACGGTGTCCCCACCCCCCATGCAAGCTGCTGTTGGCCTCCAGGAGGACCCGAAAGTTCCCTTTGGAAAATAAGTCCTGTCTGTGTCTTTTTCGGATGAGCAGTGAGAACTCACACGTCCAGGCTGTGAAAGGCGTCGGGTGGGCTTGCCCCACTCCCTCGTGTGGGGAGCGGCGGGGCTCCCTCCCAGGTGGGCTTGCTTTGAGGTGCAGAGGCTGAGTGGCTCCAGCCCTGCAGGCTGTGCTCGGGCCGCAGGACGGCTGCTCAGACACCACAGCCCAAACTCAGTGTGCAGAGCCCTCCGGGTCACCACACGGAGGTCTTTGTGGTTTGGGGTTTTTTGTTTTTTCATCGACTATTTAGAAATGTGAAAGAGTTTTTCTCCCGCTCAGGGCCTTGCACAGTCCTGGGGCAGCCTACCCCGCAGCCCGAGTGGACCTGTCTTTTTGTCCCATGGTGGGTCTGACCCGCCCCGTGCTGTGGAGTGTCTCCTGCATGGGGAGTTGCTATGTGCCACTTCGCATGACAAGCCCAAGGGCATCTGGAGGGCATGACGCCGGAAGTGGAGTTTCTGGGTCAGAGGGAGTGTGCGTGCGTTTGACATTGTCTGTCCGGCCTGGTCCCCCAGCCTGTGCGCCGGCGTTGACGGCAACCGTGTCATACTGCCACCCCTTCCCTGTCAGGACTGGTTTCCTGCCCGCTGTGCGTGTCTGGGAAGCGACGCGGAGTGATGTGCTTGACCACTCGGGCCGTTCCCTTCCCCTCGGCTGCTCTGCTCCCTGTGTGGCCAGGTCCTTGGCAGAGGGGTGGTGGCTCTGTGAGTGGACACCAGTTTCCAGGCTGGGCCTGGCAAAGGCTGGCACCTCCTTGCTGATTGGCGGGTACTTGGATCTGGGTGGTGAATGGCTGGGATTTTAGCACGTGGAGAACCAGAGGCTTGGAGTGGCCGCCACTAGGTCCCAGCACCCGCCCCGCTCCCAGCGTTGGGAGACCAGACCGGCAGGCTGCCATAGGCAGCAGCAGGAGGGCACGGCTCACCCCCACCACGCCCTGGCAGCTGACATGCTTGCTGCTCCCCCCCCACCGGCAGGCGGGGGGGGGGGCGGGCGGCACTCCCTAACATGGAGGGAGCGTGGCCGTGTGCAGATGGTGACTCCGTGCCCGTGTGCTGGATGTCACAGCTGGAGCTGCCCTTTATCCCATGTCCGCCCTGTGGGTGACTTATAGTTTATTTTTTTAATGGCTTTATTGAGAGATGATTTAAATAGCATAAAATTCACAGTTAATATTCAATTTGGTGGTATTTGGTACTTTCACAGATTGCGAAATAGTTACCTTTACCTTATTCCAGAACATTCCATCACCCACAGAAACCCTCGTCTCCAGTCACCCCACCCCACCCAGCCTCTGACAACCACTAACCCACTTCCTGTCTGTGGACGTGTCAAGCAAATGGGGTCACACACCACGTGGCCTGTGTGTCCAGCACGTCTCATGAGTGTTGTGTGTTCAGGGTCTGTCCTCAGCATGGCGCGTGTCATCGCCTCCCCCCGCTTTTCATGGCTGAGTGACACTGCCCCATGTGGTTGGCACATTGGACGAGGATGGACACACAGGCCGTGTCCACCTCGGTCAGTGTGAATGCTGCTGCCGTGGACGCTCGCATGCAGGGCTCTGCGCTGACTTGTGCGTAAGTGAGTCCCTGATTTTAGTCCCGTCCTTGAGCCGTGTGTTTAGAGGCGTGGGCGGCCGAGGGGCTGGGATGGGGTGTCTTGCTCAGTGTCTGCCAGAGCTGCCATCAGCCCAGGCCTGCCCCATCTGGAGGAAGCAGGGTGGGTGGTTCCCGGCCCGGGGGACCCCGTCTCCCTGGCTGGCTGGGGAAGTGGCCACTTTCCACGCCTCTGCTTGTGTGACCAGCTTCGTGGCCAGGCTCTGCGGTCTCCTCTGGTTAGTCGCTGAGTCACCGACAGACCTTGGCCGGGGCACTGCCCGCGGCAGGTCCTGAGAACCAGCAGCAGCAGCCGCCGCCTCTCCCACCCGGAAGGCCCGCTACCCCCTCGCTTCCTGCCAGCCGCTCGGCTTTCCGTTTCTCTTAAATCTCCCTTCCTGGTCGGAGGGGCAACTCGTAGGAGCCGTGGACAGCATGGAGATGGTAGCGGAGGCCCCTCCGTGCCCCCGCCTCTGTGTTAACTCATGCCTCAGGCCGCGCTGGTTACACCCGCCAGTGACCCTGCCAGTCACTGTCACTGGCTGCACACACAGTCCTGCCGCCAGGGCACATGGTTCCCACCACTGCCGGGTGTCCGGGAGGGCGACGGCACGTCCCTCTTTCCCGGGGTAAGCACTAGGGCTCGCACCTGCGCACAGAGTGCTTTGATCCGGGGCTGGATGGATGCTGCCCACCCCCATCCCTGTGGGCAGCACATGAAGCTTATGGACTGTTGTTTTTTGTAAGAACACACTCGACTGATGTCAACAGGGGTGCTCAGCTGTCTTGCTGCAGGGGACAGTGCATCATCATCTGCTTTGCGTCAGAATTTGGTGACAGTGGGCAGAGGGGGACACAGCCCGTGGATGGTTCTGGGCCTCAGATGTCTCTGGAATTAGGGACACAGCTGTGGGCCTGTCCCCTTACCAGTGAGGACCTGGGGTGTGCTCCCCAGAGCCCCTGGCTGGCAGCAGGGGTGCCCACTGCCTATGCAGCTGTGCGGTCCTAGGAAGTGTGTACCGCCTGGAGCTCCTGCCGCCGTGGCCGAGGGCCCGCCTCTGTGGTGGACACGTGGCTGCTTCCCACGTGGGGGGCTCTGCTGTGTGTGTGCAGCCCTCCTGGGCACGTAGCTGGAGCGGAATTGCTGGGTCAGTTGGTGGTGTTCAGCCTCCAAGGGGCCGCCGACCAGCTGCCGGCTGTGGGCATCTCTCCGATCGAGTGCGTGGAATGCCGTGAGCAGAGCAGGCAGGATTGGGTCCGGCACCTGGGCCTGGCCCTGGCCACAAGCCAGCAGTGTGGTTGGTGCCAGGTGGGTGGGACACGGTGGTGTCATCTCTGGCGGGGCTGGTGTGGCTGCTTTCTCCCCACGCCTGTTCCCGGAGCAGCCGAGGGCCGCAGGGCGCCGGGAGAGGATGGGAGCCCTTAACAACTGGGGACGGCCCTGCAAGCCCGACGTGACGCACAGAGGCCCTCACACTGCTGTCCCATGTGGCCGCGCCTCCTGCAGAACAGGCTGTGCGTTTGCGGTGGATTCACGTGTCCCTGTTAGGCCCCTGCTCAGACCAGCATGGGGCACAACAGCGGCAGAGCCTGTGGGTCCTCAGGGGCCCGAGGGCGGCCCGCATGCGCACAGGCCGTGGCTGACGCCTGCTCCCCTCTGCAGGGAGATCCAGCTCCTGCGGAGGCTGCGGCACAAGAACGTCATCCAGCTGGTGGACGTGCTGTGCAACGAGGAGAAGCAGAAGATATATCCTTGGCGGCGGGGGCCCTGCGCCCCGTGGTCCCCTCGTTCCCGAGCTGGCCAGAGGCGGCTCTCCCCTCCTCTCCCTGTGGCCCACAGCCGGCCGCAGGTGCTGCGTCTACAGAGGGGATGCTCTCCGGCCTCAGTCTCAGTGACAGCCCCTGCCCGGGCTGTGGGGGTGGGAGCTTCATCATTCTAGGGGAACCCGGGAATGTCCTTGGTCTTGGCCCTTGTTGAGGGGACAGCTCCTCCAGAGCACGTGGCCCTGGCTGGCTCCAGCCCCCAGAGGCGGCGCGTGGGGCCCGGGTCCCGCTGAGAGGCTCAGCACTGACCTGCTGGTGCTGTGGCAGGGTTCCCGGCAAGGCAGCTCTCCGTGCCTGTCCCGGGGCTGTCCCTGGTGGACACACCGCCAGGGCGGGGCTTCGGCCTGACCCTGGGCTGCTGGGCCCAGCCCTACGGTCCTCCTCCGCTGGCCCTAGACACGTGGCCACTTTGGCTCTCCTGGTCCCGCGGTCCCCGTCTCCCACTGCCAGCACCTTCCGGGGCCTCCTGCCAGCGGTCCCCATGAGCACCTGTCCCCACGAGCACCTGTCCACTCCCCAAGGGCAGGCGCTGCCGGGGGTGGGCCTTGGCCGGGCTGTGCTTTCCTTAGTGTCACACGTATATGGTCATGGAGTACTGCGTGTGCGGCATGCAGGAGATGCTGGACAGCGTGCCGGAGAAGCGGTTCCCCGTGTGCCAGGCTCACGGGTGAGTGCAGCCGCCGGGCCGTCCGTGGACCATGGGCTTCGGAGGCTCAGGCTGCTTCCAGCGGCCTTTCCTCGTATTCAGCGGCTGGAGGCTCACACGTGCTTTAAACTTCAGAGCTTGGGGGCTTGGTTTGCAACACCTCTGTCTGCCCCCCTTCTTCGTGTGACCCCCCTACCCTGGTGTGCCCGCTCCCGAAGCTGTGGGGCCTCCTGCTTTCTCAGAAGCCCTTGTGCGGCCCCCGGGGTGCTTTGTCCTCTTCCCCGTTGCTGTGGGAGCAGCTGGCCTGTGGCGTGAAAACAGGAGAGGTGGGCGGTCAGCCTGGGCCCGGCTCCAGGAACGGCCGCAGGGCAGCTGCATGGCCATCCTCAGGCCGCTGCGGGGGGTGGGGGTCGCATGACTCTCGAGCTGATGACGGGGTGTGAGGAAGGGCTGCGTGGTTGGGAGAGGCAGCTGAGGGGCCCGGCGGCCTGGGTGGGGGTGACCGCACTACCTGTCCTGTCCCTTTGGCTTGCCCCGCCCCAGAGGCCCCCGGGCCCGCCCTGCTGCTTGACCGTAGGCAGCGCTGTGCCCCGCAGGTACTTCCGCCAGCTGGTGGACGGCCTGGAGTACCTGCACGGCCAGGGCATCGTGCACAAGGACATCAAGCCGGGCAATCTGCTGCTCACGACCGGCGGCACGCTCAAGATCTCCGACCTGGGCGTGGCCGAGGTGGGGCTTGCCCTGGGGGGGTGGGGGGGCGGGCCTCCCTGAGGGCCACTGCCTGAGGCCCCCTGGCTCCCCCCACCCCGCACCCCCCCCACTCTGTCGCAGGCCCTGCACCCGTTTGCGGAGGATGACACGTGCCGGACGAGCCAGGGCTCCCCTGCCTTCCAGCCGCCGGAGATCGCCAATGGTCTGGACACCTTCTCCGGCTTCAAGGTGGACATCTGGTCGGCTGGGGTCACGCTGTAAGTCCCCCCTCCCAACCCGGGGGCCCCTCCCTTGCCCACCCGGCTCAGGCTCCAAGTTTCTGGAGATGGTCTCTCCTGTGGGGTTGGAGCCAAAGCCAGCAGCCTGCGGGGGCAGCTCCCCCTCCATGTCACGGGCCAGCTCCATCCTCCCTGGTCCGCAGCTGACCACACGCATCCCACGGGCACATTCTGGCCCAGTGCTTTACGCAGAGGCTTGTCAGGCGGCCATAGCTCCTGGGTCCAGAACCTTCCGTCCCCCCCACACCCGCACTGCCACCAGCGTGGCTTTGTGTCCCGCTAAGAGGGACTGCGTGCAGCGCCTGACCCACCACTCTGAAGTGTACAGTCCAGCACTTGCCGGCGTTTCCAGTGGTGCAGCCATTACCCTTTATTTCAGAACATTCCTGTGCCCCAAAGGGAGGGTCTGCGGGTGGGGGTGGTGTGGCTCCTGGGCCGGCCTGCTTTGGGGCCAGGGCCACTGGACAAGCCCCACCTGACCAGCCTCTGTCCTCCCGCTGGGGGCCAAGCTACAACATCACAACGGGCCTGTACCCATTTGAGGGTGACAACATCTACAAGCTGTTCGAGAACATCGGGAAGGGGGACTACACCATCCCGGGCGGCTGCGGGCCCCCGCTCTCCGACTTGCTGAGAGGTGAGTCCTGGGGGTGCGGGTGGGTGCCCCCTGCTGACCTCGCCCCGCCTGCGGGGGGTGCCGCGGAGGAGCCCCGCGGAGGGCTGGCCCCTCGAGGCAGAGCCCTGCGTGCCAGCTCTTGCTCCAGGCCTTGGTTCCCCTCCTCTGACCCCTCGGGAACGTCTGCTGGGTCTGTGGCCGGTGCAGCAGGTGAGGCCATCCGCCCACAGTGGGGCCGGCCAGGTGCGCACAGGCGGCGGGAACGCCGCTGGCGTCCTGAGGCTCGGCTCAGGGGAGTCCGGGTGGGACAGTGACGAGACTGGTGCAGGGCCAGCACAGGGCCAGCGCTGAGGCCCCCCCTGAGGCCCCCCCGCATGGCTCCGTCGCAGCTTCTCTCCCTGCCCTCAGTTGGCTTCTGGGCTGTGGCGCTGCGAACTGACAGCTGGTCCGCGTTAGGGGCTCCGTCAGCGTCCGCAGTCTGCCCAGCGTGCAGCCGGGAGGGTTGAGTCACGCTCCCGGGACACCTGGCAGCCGGGGCGGCTGGTGTGCGGTGGAGGACGTCCCCAGGCCCCTCTGTGCCCCAGTGGCGTTAGGGGCTCCTCTTCCCGATGGGCACCAGTTAGCCGGCATTTTCCTCACGGGAAGCCCACGTCTGGTGGAAGCTGACCGTCACTGCCTCTGCACTAAGCGATGCCTGAAAAGGCCTCACGCAGGGCGATGTCATGCCAGGGACACCCGTGTCTCCAGATGCAGGCGGGGCAACCCAGGGCCCGTCGTCCGCATCCTCCCATACTGCTCTCAGGGTCTATGCCTGGCCCTGGCCCAGCGCTCGGCCGGCAGGGTCTCTCTGTTGGCAGGACAGGGCATGTCCCTGCGGGTCCCATGGCTCTGGTGTCTCAGAAGCCCTGGCACGCGGGGAGGGCGTGTTGCTGGCAGCTGTACCACGTGTAGGGAGATGGGGACCAGGACAGAGGAGGCAGAAGTCCGCCGGCGCCCCAGCACCACAAGCAGCGAGGCCACCAGCGTGAGCCCCGCCCCACACCGCTGGGACCTTCCGCTCTGGTCTCCCTCCCGGCATCGCTGCGTTTTTCTGAGAAGGGCGCCGCTCACGCTCACGGGCGCCTCTCACAGGCGCCTCTCGCGGGTGATGTGCAGAGCTCAGCTGACCCAGCTCCTCCTCCATGTCACTTGGAGGCCAACTCCGTTCTCCCGCAGGGAAGGGGCAGCAGAGGCCGTGGGCTCTGGTCTCTTGTGGCCTGAATGTGGCCTTGCCACATGGGTTGAGTGGTTTGTGGACAGGTCTCGCCCCTTCCGAGTGGGAGTCCCCGTGGGACTTGCTGTAGGTACGTGCACACCAGGCGTGCACCGTCGCTGCCGTCCTGGGCCACATTCGTCACCATCCTCACTTGCTGGGCCATCAGAGGGTGGCCCGTGCTCCCTTGTCCTTGAGTGTGTGGAGGGCAGGCAGGGCCGGTGCCTCGGGGACGGGGCTGCGTCCTCCTGGCTGGCTCTGGTCTTGTGGAAAGCAGTACCACCCCTCTCCCCCGCCCCCCTGCATCTTGCCAGCCACCCTGCCCACGGGGCGTTGCATTGGGCTCCGAAAGCCGCATCCACTTGGCTGCGGGCCCAGCTCTGCCGGACAGCAGGCCGCAGGGCCGGGGCTCACTGCCTGTGGTCTCCCCGTCAGGGATGCTGGAGTACGAGCCGGCCAAGAGGTTCTCCATACAGCAGATCAGGCAGCACAGGTGCGTGTCCCAGGGCCCAGCTGGGCAGGGCCGGCGTGCAGAGCGGGGTGCCTGCAGGCCGTCCTGACATGCAGGCTTTCACAGCTGGTTCCGGAAGAAGCACCCGCCGGCCGAGGACCTGGTGCCCATCCCGCCGAGCGCCGACTGCAAGGACCGGTGGCGTGGCATGACGGTGGTGCCCTACCTGGAGGACCTGCACGGCTGCGCCGAGGACGGGGACGAGGACCTCTTCGACATCGAGGATGACGTCATTTACACTCAGGACTTCACAGTGCCCGGTGAGTCTGGCGGCTGCAGTGGCTTGCCGCCCGGCCTCGATGTCCTCAGCGTCCCTGAGCCCTTGGGGCAGGTCCAGCCACGCCGGCAGGAGCAGGCGGGGACCCGGAGGGCGGAGGCCTCCCAGCTCCGCGTCGGTTCCTCGGACTGAGGACCGCATCCCGCCTGGCGGTGAGCGAGGGGGAGGCCCTGGGCCGCTGCTGCCCGCCCTGACGCGTGGCCTTGCTTCCCCAGGTGGCGAGGAGGCATCTGAGGCAGGGCTTAGAGAGGAGCGAGGCGCCCGGCACAGCCAGTGCACAGGCCTGTCTGCAGAGGACGCGGAGGCCGGCGGGGCGCCCAGGCTGGAGGGGCCGCCCCAGGCCTTAGCGTAGCGCCCACCTGCAGGTCTAGAGGCCGAGCCGCGCGTGCCCGCGGGCCTGGCTGCCCTTCCCGGGAGTCAGGGAGGCGGCTGCCCCAGCTGCTGGCATGCCCGTCACAGCGGCCAGTCTGTTCTGCTCTGGGGCCACCCCAGGCCCGCCATAAAGGTTTGCCCGACGTGCGTGTCCGGCTGGTGCTTGCGTCTGCGCCCCGGCCGGGTGGCAGGGGGCAGGTCCTGCTGCGGGACGGCCCCCGTGCGGTGCCGGCCTGGGGAGGGGGGCGGGCCCTGGGAGCTGTGTCCCCAGAAAGGCTGGGGTAGGACCCGCATGTCCTGGGGTTGTGTGCCCATCGTTACCGGCCGCAGGGGCGCCTCGGGCCCCGGGAGGTGGAGTGTGTGTGTCGCCCCCGCCCGGATCCTGGGCTGCACTGCGGTCTCAGGTCCAAGGCCTCCTGGAGCCTTCCTTCCTTCCCTTCCCACAGAACAGGGCACTGGGGCTTGGAGCGGTGACAGGCGCCTGGGTCACCCTCGTCAGTAGCAGCCTGTTGTCCCAGTGAGCCTGAGTGCCAGGCCCCCAAGCACAGGGGGCCTGTGCGACACCCAGGGGGGCTTTCCTGGGAGGGGGCCCAGCCCGGGACTGTCCAGCTCCACAGCGGTGCGGCCGCTTCTGTCCGGCCTGCTCGTGCTGGGGCCGATGCCGCCGTCACTCTGGTCTCAGCCATGGGGTCACTCTCGGAGGCTCTCAGCTGCCTGACTGCAGCCTCACTAGACACCCTTGGGCCTTATGCCAGGTGTGGCTGGGTCAGTGGCTGTTGGGACCGGCCTAGAGAGTGAGCAGGGCGTGTCTGGGGCCTGCCAGCCGCCCCCCGGCCACTGACGTGGTGCTGGGTGCTGGGCTCCAGGTGGTCCGTGTGCAGGGATGAGCTCTGATCTGGGCGCATGAGCAGCTGTGGCAGCTCTGGAAGCTGCCGAGTCAGGCCCTGGACATCCCTGGCCGAGAGGGAGCCCTGTGCTGGCGAGAAGATGGGGGGCTCCAGGGGGCTGAAGCAGCTTCTCCGCCGATGCTGCGGCAGGCGGTTCTGGCGAGTGCTGGCTGAGCTGCGTGGGTCCGTGGGTCTTCGGTGGGAACCGAAGACGCGGCCCCTCCCTCCATTCTCTCCCCACCTCAGCGGGGGCAGGCAGCCCCAGGCCTCGGCCTCCCAGATGCCAGGGAGGGGGTGTGGGGACTCGACAGGCCCCCGGCACTGATTGCTTCATCCTGTGCCCAGGGCGGGCAGCTGGCGGGCTGTCTCACTCGCCTTGCCTGAGCCCAGGCCCTCCCAGGTCCCGCAGGGCCCTGCAAAGTGTGTCTCAGGACAGGTGAGAGGGCCATGCCCCAGGTCCTCGGAGTACGAGGGCCTGGCCCCCAGCTGCTGGCCACCTGGATTAGGGCCCTACAGGCCGGACCTGGGCGGCGTGGGTGGGGTCACGCCTGGGGAGTGGGCTGGCTTGGGAGGTGTTGGTCGGGCGGCCCTCATCAGCCCACACTCGCCCTCCCCTTCTAGGACAGGTTCCCGAGGAGGAGATTGGCCAGAACGGACAGAGCCGGGGCCTGCCCAAGGCTATATGCGTGAACGGCACAGCCGGCCCCACTGAGCGCCAGATCGAGGGCGGAGCGCCGGGCCAGTGGCGCCTCCAACCCCGCCCGCAAGGCCTGCTCCACCAGCAGCAAGATCCGCAGGCTGTCGGCCTGCAAGCAGCAGTGAGGGTGGCCTCCACAGGTGGGCCATGGGGGAGGCGCACCACAGGCATTTCCCCGAGCTCAGCTGGGTCACCCTCGTGGCCACTGCCAACCGCAGCCAGTCCTGCCCTTCAGAAGCCTGTGGGTCGGCGATCTCCGCTCTAGGGTCCAGGTGGAAGGCAGAGGAGGTCACTTTCTGCAGGCCACTGGCTCCTTGGGGCAGGGTGGGACCTGTGTGCAGAGGGAAGTCTCACGGTCTCATCCTGCCCCAGCCCCAGGCTGCCCCCAGGAGGGGGTGCTGGGCTTGGAGGTGGCCAAGTGGGTGGGGGGCTGTGAGGGGCCAGGGTCTGGCTGACATTGTCACCCTGATCGCTGCTCATTCCCTTCCCTGCTTCCCCTTCCTGCCCCCGTCTGCCCCAGCCCCGGAAGTGGGGATCAGGCCCCAGAGTTGCTGGAGACTCCCATCTTCTGCTTCCCTGCCGGCCCCAGCCCCTCTAGGGCTGCGCTTCACCCGCTGTGCAGTGCGTGACTCATGCAGCGCAGCTCCCAGATGTGACAGCCCCAGGGGACCCAGTCCTCTCAGGGGGCCCTGGGGTGGGGCTCGCCTCCCCAGTGCCGACCCCCTCTGTCCTGTTCTGCATCCCGTCTCCAGGAGCCCCGCCTCCAGGAGCCGCAGCCTGGTGTCCAGGCCCTCGTCAGTCTTCCGGCCCGCGGCCACGCCTCTGCGCCGCCACGCCCTCGGACGCCAGGGATTTGTGGAGGGCTTTGGCTGACGGACAGCAGGGACTGGGGTCCGGCCCCCCACCGCCCACTGGGGGCAGTGGACACGACCTCCCGTTGACTTCGCAATCCTGTGCTGAGCCCCTCCGCCCCGGCCGGGGGAGGAGCGCGAGGCCGGCCGTGCACTTTACGTTGGGACTACTGGCTCACCCGCCTTCTCTTTACTTTGCCTCGGTTAGCGCCTCCCACACCTAGTGACGTGTTCCACAAACCACAGCCACCCCGGCGGGTGGATGGGCCTGCCCACCAAGATGCATGCCCAGCGCCCATGGGAGCCAGGCAGCTGCCTTGTTTTTGTTGTTTGGTTGGGTTTTTCCTTTTTTTTTTTTTTTTTAAGAAAAAAATAAAACAGGTGGATTTGAGCTGTGGTTGTGAGGGCTGTTTGCGAGCTGTCGGGGGGCAGGACTGTGCTGTCAGGGCATCTGAGCCTCAGCCGGGACCCTCGGGCCCCGAAGTACAAGGGCTGGCTGCAGTCTGCAGGTCTTGCGGGAGATGCGTGGGTGCACCTGAGCCTCCATGAGGGGGTCTGCCTTTGGCCTCGCTGGCACTGTGTCCTAGTGGTGACCTCACCCCTCCTGAGCCTCTGCTCAGCCCAGGACCTATCACTCCATAGCACAGGGGCTAACAGCTACCAGTCAGGACCCTGGCCCTTTCCCCCAAGGCACCTGTGCGCCTGGGTCCCCAGAGAAAACCCAGAGCACGCGAGAGTATGCAGTAAATATTTATAATCAACTGAAAACAAAACACAAGAAACTCCATCGCTGGATGGGACACAGATCGAAGCTTTGAGGAGCGGGGCAGGGTGACTCCGCCGCCCCATCTTTTGGCAATAAATAAAGCTTAGGAAACTTGAAACCTTGGCTGTTCGAGTTTTGTGTAAGTCTCAAACACTGCTGAGTCTTGGTGGCTCTTTGGATGCTGCGACTACAGGGCGGGCGGCCCACTCACATGCGCAGGGTGGGCGCCGTCACGGGGTGGGAGTGGCGGCGGGAGGAGCGTCCGGGGCCGGGGTGGCTGCGGTGGCGGCAGTGGGCACGGTTATTGCTTGGAGGGGGCTTGGACTGCCGCGAACACACAACACAGTGAGGTAAACGGCTTCGGGGAGTTGGTGGCAGCGGCTGGTCCACTCATCACCGATCCTGTGTCCTGTGGGCCATGTCCCAGTAGGCTAGGGCGCATGCGCCCTGACGTGGACCCCAGTTCGTGCAGACCAAACCTCGATTTAATTGGTCCTGGGAGGAGAGTTCTGCGCATGCGTTTCACGCAGTCAGACCTAATTGTCCTTCCAGGACGCAGGCCCCGCCACAGCCCGGAGGCCAAGGTGTCTGAACCTGGTCCTCGGTCCCTCCAGACAAGCCAAGGTCCTCGAGCCTCGGAATGCGGCAGGGATCCAGCAAGGTGCCCTAAGGGGGCCGTGCACGTGCGTCCCGGGGCGGTGCGCTTGCGCATGAGGCCCTGCGGTCCAGCGCATGGGCACCCGGACGTCGTGCCCCAGGTATGTCCCGCTGTTGAGGCCCTGTGCGTGCCGGGGGAGCTGGAGAGCGGGTGCAGGGCTTAGGCCGGGCTGTGGTCTGGGGACGTGGGCGCGGCGGCAGCGGCGGCCAGCGTGGGGGCTGCGGAAACGGGCTGGGGGAGGCGCGGCGGGAAGAGTCTGTCCTCGAGGCTGGCCGCCAACTTGTCCAGCATGGACCCCGGGGGCCCTGTGCACAGACCTGAGCCTGAGCAGCCACCACCGGGCTCCTCCTCTATGGCAGGGATGGCGGGCGCCGTAGGAACGGCTGGGTCATCGCCCGCGCGGCTGTCGGGCGGGCAGTCGACGCTGTCGCCTCGACGCAGGGGCGCGCGCATGGGGCGGAGGTCACCCCCAGGTGGGGCAGGGGGCGCTGGGCGCGCGCCGGGGTCGCTGTGCTGCCGGCCACGTTCCACTGCTTGCGCGCGTGAGGGTGCGGGTGCGCGCGTGCACGGTGGCGAGCAGCGGCAGGCGGAGTGTCATCGAAATGCGGGTCGTGGCGCAAGAACTCGTGGAAGAGCGCGTCCGTCTTCTCGTCCACGCTGTAGTCTCGGCGCGGGGCGCGGCGGGGCCAGGCGCGTGGGCTGCGGGGCTGCAACGGTGCCTCGGCCAGGGCCCCCTCAAAGCTGCCCCCCACGGTCGCCGTGGGGCCCGCACTGGTAGAGGAGCGCTTCTCGGGTGCACTGGGAGGCCCGTCATCACCCGCACCGCGCCCCTCGATGCTGGCATAGCCACTGTCCATCTGCAGCAGCTTGCGCGGCCCACCCACCTCGCTGTCCGCAGGCCGCGGTGTGGGCGGTGGCGAGGGCGGTGGGAAAGCGGGCGCGGTGCCCCGGAGCCCGAGCTGTCGCCGCTTCGCACCGAGTCACGATCGTTGCTGCTCTGATCCGAGGCGGTGGCCGCGTGCAGCTCCAGCGAGGCACGCAGGCTCCAGATGTCGCGGTAGATGGTCTGCGCCTGCTCTGGGCCTGCGTCCCGCTCGCCGTCTGAGTCCTGCCGCTGCTGCTCGAGCCCCGCCACGCCGCCGCCGCCGCCGCCGCCATGCTCTGGGGGTATTCGGGGCTCGCTCCTCCCACGGCGCCTGCCTCCTCCTCCACCTCTAGCCTGCAAGCCAGGCCACAGCGTCAGAAGGCCGCAGGGCCCCCGCATCCCCTCCTCAGCCACCTGCGTGGTGGGGGAGGGTAGGCACAGATGGGGACCCTCCGGCTTGACCAGGCCCTGTGGAAGGTGTGTTTTTGAAAATGCTGCTGTCTTCTTTGCAGGGGATGCTTTTTGGGTAACCCTGAGTTCTCCTGCAGCCTGCTTTTCAACCAAGGTGCCTCATACAGCGTGTGACCCAAGTGCCCGGGACGCTGCAGGTGGCTGGCTTCTCACCCAGGAAGAGAGACACTTTCCTCCCACCTTCTTCCTAACTTCTTAGTGTCGGAGGGGTGGGGGGAGAGACAGACCAGGTGGAGTCCAGCTGGGCCACCACCTGGGGTGACTGGATCCACCACTCAACACCTTCGAGGGTTGATAAGGAACCAGAGGGTGATACACAATCCAGGGGGTCAGGAGGTGCCTGCTGGTTGGAACTCGGCCCTGCTCCCTGAGTCCCCACCCCACCGACTAGGCCCAGAGTCTCAGGACTGCTGCCCTCTGCTGGGGGAGGGTCCTGCCAGCTGACACGGTCACTGGTTTCTCAGGAGCATGGGCAAGCGGGAGAGGTGCCTTAGGCCTTGGACTCCACCGTGAAGTGGCCCTACCCGGGCAGGCACAGACCCCCAGCTGCCCGGCCTGAGCAGGCGTCCAGTCCTGGATACCTGGGGGCCTTCGTCTGGGACCCTGCCCTCCCCTCGCCCCTTACCCTGCTCCCCTCCTCTGGTCCACCGTGGGGAGATGACCCCAGCAAGGCAGCCTCCAGGAGGGGCAACGGCACCTGCGGGAAACCGCCACCGGTCCGCAGGGCAGGGAGGGCGCTCCCTGGGCCACCTAGCAGGGGTGGGGTGGGGCAGGGGCCCCCAGGCCCACCCCTAGCACCTCTATCTACTGAAAAATACCTGCCGAGAGCGGGGGCGGGCTGGCAGGGCCGGCCAGGAAGGGGCGGGGGGGCGGGAAGGCCACGGGGGCGCCTGCGCTGGCGATGTACTGGATGAAGTCCATGTGGGGGGCGTCCCCCTCCTGCTCCATGCTCTCGCTGGCGGCCCGTTGCCGCTGGAAGTGGTGGCGCTTGGGAGAGCCTGTGGGGAGGGAGGAGGGAGGCGCATCAGCCCGCCTGGCCCCACCCCCACCCAGGCCTGCCTGCACCAGTCGGGGCCCCTACTCCAGGGCCAGCAGCCCCCCCACAACCACGGGGGCCTGGAAGAATCCAGCAAGAAGGCCTCTGCAAGAGGGAGCACAGCCAACCAACAAACAGGTTCCGGGCGCTCCCGCACCTGCATTTGAGTGTGATTGCCCTCAGAATCACAGACTGACTCTTCGGGATGAGGTGCCCCCCTCTCCGCCAGCTAGGAGCCCCTGTGCCAGACTCAGTCCTCCATTCCCGGTGCTGGCTGGAGCCAGGCCTCAGCTCAGGGGCGTGCACGGTCACTGGCCATGCATTGCTCCTCCCTCTCTGACAGGACTTGTCCCCTCTCTCTGCCTCTCTTGGCACCGGACCTGCCATCCCCTTCACAGGACAGCAGGACGTGTGTGGCCCGGCCACTGAGCTCCCTTGAGCAGGGCTAACTACAGCTCTCGGTCCCCACAGCCCGGTCCGGCCCTCTATCCGGGGCCCACATGCCCGGGGTTTGCAGAGCTGAAGGGCTGCTGTCACACCTTCAGGGGTGGCCGAATGAGCCCCCACCTGTTGTTGTGACTCAGGTCTATTGGCACACAACCACACTCACTTCCACGGCCAACATGGGTGCCTGCCCACCGCTGCGGGCAGGTGGTCTGTCGGCAAAGCCAGCAGTGCCATCTCTGCTCTTGCAGGCGCAGCCCAGTGGCGGCCCGGGGTGCCCCGCCCCAGTTCTGACACCTCGGGGCAGATGCCGGGATGCCTCAGGAGCAGACCCAACCCCAGGTTCCAAGTGTTGCACTCAGTGGCTTACCTAGCAGGGTCCCTGCCCCTCACTCCCCTCCAGGGGCCACAGCTCACCTCTCGTGTCCAGACTGGATGCCCGCTGGCTGGGCTCCAGCTTCCACTTCTTGACCTTGAAGTAGGGGCTGGACCCGTCCAGGCTGGCGTGGCGCCTCAGGCGGGTGAAGAACCGCAGGACCGGGCCCGCCCCGGGCCCTGGGCCCACTTCCCCGGGCCCCACCATGGCCCCCGGCCCACCAGGCTTCGGGCTCCTGGCACCCACATCCAGCTGGGAGGGAAGAGGGCCAGTCTCAGGCGGGAAAGCCCCCTCCCCACGACTCCCCACCCATCACTCAGGCCAAGCGCAGAGGGGAAACAGGGAGCTCTCTCCATTCCCCCCACCCCGACCCTGTCTGAGGCTCCCAGGGGCTCAGCCAGGCCCTGGACAGGAACCATGGACAGCGCGGGAGGCCACAGGCCGACCTGTCCTGGAACGGGACTGGATTGGGGGTGGGGGAAGCACACGGGGTCAGGGATGCAAGGGGCCCTCACCGAGGTGCTCTCCCCGGAGTCACTGGATGCGGACGGGCTGATCTCGAAGTCAGCAGGGCCCGCGGCCGGGCTGTAGGGGTCACCTGGCAGGGCGGAGCTGGGGCCCACGGAGCGGCCAGTGAGGGCCTTCCCGGGGGCTGTGGGACAGACCAGGGTGGGGAGGAAGCAGTGACAGGTCAAAGAGCATGGGTGGATGAGGGGTTGTGCTGGGACCAGCCCCCCGCCCTGTCCTGAGATAGGGTCCAGGCCCAGAGAGCAAGAAAGACCACCTGCCAGGGGCGGGGGTGAGGGTGGGGGGGCGCACCGGGCCCTGGTCAGGCTGCCAACTTCTCCATGCTCACCTGGAATATGGCAAGGCTGGCCTTGGGGGTGGCAGTAGGGTGAGGCATGGCGATAACACTGGCCTCGCCCGAGTCACACTCGTGGATGGTGACAATCTTGAGGGGCGGCAGGTGCAGGTGGGTGAGGCGCGCATTCTTCAGGTGGTGGAAGTCGCCCTCTGTCAGGGTGTACCTGTGCCAGGCGTCCCTGCCCATCACTGCACAGCCTGCCCCCATGCTCCACCGCCCAGAGGCCACATCCCCCAGCCCACACTCCACTGTGCTGTGGCCACACTGCCCACCCTGCCGGGTCTGCCGTGAGGGTGTGGGTACGTGCAGGCACTCAGCAAAGGCCAGAACGGCCCAGTGAGCCAAGGGGTGGTGGCCTTCTGGAGTCCCCTTACCTGCGGCCCTTGTCCTGTGCCTTCCGGCTCTGCTCAAACAGAGCTGCCTCGTTGAAGGACACGCGACGACCGGTGGAGCTGGTGGACAGGAAGCGCTCGGTCTCGGCGTCCTGGCCCTCGGGGTCCTCCCCCCTCAATTCCGGGTCTGCGAGGAGAGCCAGGAGAGGGTGGGCCGCGCCTGGTGCCGGCAGTCTTTGGGCAGGGCCGGCCAGGGAGGGAGCGAGGGGGGCCCCGACTGACCGCCAGGGACCACGCGGGAGGTGGGCGGGCACTCGCTCATCCGCTCACACACTCACTCGCTCAGCACGCGCCTGTGAGCACCTACGCGTGGGCTTTAAGGAAACAGAGTTGAGTCGGAATCGAGCTGCGCCCAGTCTGGTGGGGGAGACAGACAGACACAGACGGTCAGGCGGCCCGACGGGGACGGGCTTGAGGCCCAGGGGCGGGCAGGGGGCGGGCAGGGGGCGGGGCCCAGCGGGGGGCGGGGCCAGGCAGGACCTCACCTTGGGCCGGGTGGGTGCCGTTGTCCAGGTAGGTGGTGGTGGTCTTCTCTGCGTCCTCCGTGGCTCTGGGACAGGACAGCAGTATGGCAAGGTGGGCTGGTGGGCAGCGTCCGAGCTCACAGGAGCCCACCTGCTGGGCCCTGGGCCCTGCGCAGACACGCCGTGCACCCATCACCCCAAACACCACTGCCCCTCACACATGCGTGGTGCACCTGCTCCTGGCGGGCACACACCTGTTGACGTGCCTGCGGGCCTCCCAGCATTGCCTGCACAGGAGCAGCACGCCGGACAGCAGCACCAGCGAGCCGCCCACAAAGACCGACAGCACCACCACCAGCAGCGCCGAGTTGTCCAGGATGGGGTCGGGCGCCGCCTGGGGGTGCAAGGCGTCAGGTCCTTCTGTGGACTCTGGTGGCCGCGACCGACCACCCGCCCTCCGCAGCCCCATCACTCACAGTAGGGCGGCCCGTGGTGTTGTCCCACGTCGCGGCCAGGGGGGCCGTGGCGGCAGTGGTAGCCGTGGCCATGGTGGCCGTGGGCTGCATTTTCAGGCGAGGAGGAGGAGGGGCCTGAGGGGGCAGGGCCTGCTCAGCTCCTGCTCCCGTCCCCGCCTTCTTCCACATCCCACATCAGAGCAGGAGCCCACACAGGGCGGTGACTCACAAAGGTGGGGGGGGGACCCGAGGCGGCCCCCCCACCCTCGTAGACCAGGGCCCCATGGGAACCTCCATCTCCCCATCTTTAAGATGGAGGTGTGCGTGTGTATCAACTCCCTCCCCAGCCGGTGGGGCCGGCCGGGCAAGGTAGTTCTGGGCTGGGAACCCTGCCCAGGAAAGGGGAAGCACCCCCGGGAGAAATGGGGAAACTGAGGCCATCAGCTCACGCCCGTGAGACCGCAAAGCCCTCCCTGCCTGCCCCACCGCTAGAGAGGGAGGGGCCGTTGCGGCCCCGGGAGACTGGCTCTAGGCTAGCGATGACCGGGTAGATAGGGCTGCCCACCCGGGGCCAGGCCAGAGGAGCTGGGCACTGGGACGCCAGGGTCGCGACCCGGGAGCTAAAGTCCTCCCCTCCTCTGCCGAGCGCTAGTGGGAGTGAAAAGGCCAAAGAAGGCGAATCTGTTCCCAGCCCTGAAGAATCCGGTTCCCATGGCGACTGAGCTAGCAGGCCGAGCTGGGGGAGGGGGAGCGGGTTGCCAGGGAGCACTGGGGAGGGGAGGGGAGGGAGGGGAGGGGAGAGGCGGGGCGGGGAGGGAGGCCTCCAGCAGGGGCGGCTGGAGCGGGCCCTGGGCGGCAAGATGGCTGCTGTGCGCCTGCCTCCCCGCGCGCGGTGCCCATGGGGCGGGCGCCCCTGCCAGCAGCCTCTTCCAGCCCGGGCTGGCCGTCCTCCACGCCTGCCTTACTCTGGGGGGAAACAGGCTGGGGAGGGGCTCGGCACTAGGGTAAGGGACTGCCTGGACATTGCACCTGACCACCCTCCCTGGGGGAGGGACGGGGTCGCACTCTTGGGGAGCGGAGCCTGAGGCCGGGATAACCAGCAGCCTTGAGTCGGCTCGGCGCGCGCGGTCCTTCCCCAAGGCAGGGGAAAGCCTGTGCACAGGCTCCAGCGTCCCCAACCCTCTCGGGCTTTGACCCCACGCGACAGCGGGGGAAAACTGAGGACCAGAGAAGGGGAGGGTGGTGGCGAAAGCCAGGTGTCCTCAGCGTTCGGGGTCAGAGGCTGGCCGCGCCTACCCCGTATCCTCCGGGGGAGGGCGCCTATATGTAGGTCGTAAAATGAGTCCAGGCTGGAGGGAGAAGACGCAGGGGCGCAGGGACATGACAGGAGACCGGGAAAGATGGCAGGAGGCGCAGGGGGAAGAGAGGTGGGCTCTCGCGGGTAGGCGGGGACCGGGGCCGAGGGCGGAGGTTCCCCACGGGCCAGCCCCTGAGGTCCAGCCGCGCTTCGGCTACCCAGGCTCTTTCGCTACCGCGCCTCCATCGAACCCCGGCGGCCGGGACGGAGAGCCGAGAAGAGGCAGAGAGCCGGTCCCCAGGCACAGCTCAACCTCTGGCAGAGCCAGGAGGCGTAGACGCCATCGCTCTCGCCGGATCTCGCTGGGGAAACTGAGGCCCGGGAAGGGCGCAGGCGGGAGTCCCTTTTTGGGCCGCCGAAGCGGGCGGGCGCAGAGCCCCGCAGGTTGGCCCTCACGTCCGCCCCGGCTCCTCTGCTCCCTCCCTCGGGCCTCGCGGGGAAGGGACGGTGGTCTCGAGCCAGGGCGGGCCCCGGAGCCGGCCGCAGTCCTGGGCTACGCAGCCCCACCTGCCCCCGCCCGCCCCGGTGCAGCCCCGGGCCCGCCGCGCCTACCTCAGCGCCGGGACGCGCGGCCCATGGGCGGCGGGCGGGCGGCTGCGAGGCGCTCCCGGCTGGCTCCAGCGCTCGGTAGCCGATGAGCAGGAGAAGAATTTATGAATGGAGGGCCCAGCGCGCGGGGGAGGCAGGCGCGAGAGGAGGGGCTGCACACGTGACCGCGTTGGCGGCTAGCCAGCTCCCACCCGCTCGGTGCCGCCGGGTCCCCGGCCGGCCGCCCCCGCCGTTCTTGTCGCCGCGTCTGGCTCGGTCCGCGCCGGCCACCGCCTCCCCTTCCCTTCCGGCGGGGGCGGGGGCGGAGCCTGCGCTCCCGGGCGCCCCCTCCCCATGCGGAGCCGTTGATCTCCGCCCCCAGCCCCTGCTACACGACTTTTAGACCCTTCCCGGTGTCCTGAAGTGGGGGCGGGGGGGTGGTGGTCTTAGGGTGCACGACTCCCCCAAGTCGGGGGCCCTGGGGTGCATAGACGCTGCTTTGCCCAATCTGGAAGCCCTCAGGGTGCACAGCCCCGGGGGTCGGGCACATTTCCCGCTTTTCTTTCCTATGCTGACGACACGATCAGGGTTCCCGAGCGCCCCGCCTTGTTGGGACAAGCAAAGAGAAAACAACCTGTGCTGAGTGCCACCGGGGCCCGCCCAGCGCCCTGACATCAGGACCAAAACTGCGCCCCCTTCCTCCTTTGGGACAGACAATCCTGCATCGTTCACCTAGATGTAGACCACCAACCTGCCCCCAGTCTGGTCCTGGTACCATCCCAGCCACACTCCACAGTGGCACCCCTTCTCCTCCAGGAAAGCCCATCCTGCCTGGTGATGCCCAAGGCCCAGTTCAACCTCCAGGCCTATGCACTTGGCATTTGTTCAACCGCGAGAGTCCCTCCCTCACCCCCTCAAGGTTTCCCAAACTGCAAAGTTCCTGGCAGCTCCCCTTGCCTCCCGACCTCCGCTGACGTTGCCCCCCGACACACACCTCCCCTTTCTGTCTCCCTCTCATCTGCCCGTGCGTTGTCATCCCGCGCACCCCTGACCCCGCTACACGAGGCAGCTCATTCACAGTGGGGTCCCCAGGTGTAGCATAGGGCTGGAACCCTGGAGGAATGTGTTTGTCCCGTGCATGGAAGGGTGACGCCACTAAAGGCAGGTAAAGTGCAGCCACTTGGGTAAATACCCAGGAAAGCTGGTTCCAGTCCTGTACAAAGGTCCTGGGGTGGGAAGGTGTGTTTGCAGAAGCCCGAGGCATTGGACAGAGCAGGGGAAACCATCTTGTGTGGTTCCCAGTTGCGGAATGACACGCTGCCCTTGGCTGTGTGTGTGTGTGTGGAGAAAGCACCCATGGTGAGGCCCACGGGGGAGGCCGGGGCCATCCAAGCCAGTGACGGGAGCAGAGCTGGGTGGATAGGCTTTGCTAGCGAGTCCACCAGAGAATTCCAGGATGATCCAGATTTTGGGACCTGGGTCACAAGTGATGCCCTTACTCACAGGCCACTCTGGAGTGGGGACTGGAGCGAAGTCCAATGAATGAATATGAGGAACCAATTACATAGGTCGGGCCTCCATATGGGTCCAGGGGTCCGGGAGAGGTCGGGCTGCACACGGGACGCACCCAACTCTTGAGTAGGACTTCCTTCTGTACACACTCCAGTGGCATCATGCCCAGGGTACTGGGACTGATGCCTCGAGTGTCCCTCACAGCAATGGCACAGAGGGGGCTCCTTCGGCCTGGATGCTGAGAGGCAGGGGCTCGGCTACAGAGCCGGTCCGGACCCTGCAAAGAGCTATGGCACACACGGCCCCTGGGGTTAGGGAGCCTCTGCAGTAACTGCGTCTCTGACCTTCTGCCCAGCCCCGAGCCTAGGTGTGACACTCCCTCCCCTGCGCCCTGCACCCCTCCTCTCCTCAGCCAAGGCCCTTCCGGTATAGCCCGGACTCCGCGTTTTCCCTGAATACAAGATGCGGGCCAGGTACTGGGGCCCAAACTGCGTGCGTGAGCGCGGGGGCGGAGCGGTGACGTCAGCCCAGCGAGCGAGGCCGCAAGCCGCGGTGACGTCTGCAGAACCGGGCCGCCCGCGCACGCGCTCCTGCGTCAGCGGCGCGCGGGGGCGACGGGTGGGCGGAGCCGGGAGAAGAGCATCTCTGGGTACGGGTCGCCCTCTCCTGGTCCTCATGGGGATTGCAGCCGAGCCGTGCCCGCACCCCTCAGGCGCTGGCCGGCGCTGGACCCTTCGTCTGCGGTGCGGTTTCTAGGACTTCCCTGCACCTGTCCCAATTGCAGCCTGCCCCATACCGTACCGACCCACCTCCAACTCTGCGGCTCTTTTTTTTAGTGTTTGTCATCTCCTAACACTGGGTCGAGATGACTTGCTCATTACGTTGAATGTCTGTAAAACGCCCACACCACCCCACACCAGAGGCGGAATCCTGATATTTCTCTGATGTCTCTCCAGTCCCTGGCACGCAATGGGCGCCCCTCAAATCCTGAATTCAACCAAACTGTCTCCTTCGCGAAGGCTTCTGGTCTTCCCCATGCAGAATCGTCTAATCCACCCTCCACCAGACCCGCGGGCTGGGCGCTGAGGCCGGAAGAACTACAATCCCCAGCACGCCGCGCGCCGGAGCCGCCGGGCGTCGCGGTTCGCGCGTGCGCCCTGGTTTGGAACCGTTCTCCCAGACATACCCGCGCGTCGTCCTCCTCGCCCTCCAGGCCGCCAGCGCTCGGCAGGAAACCGGCCACCGCTGTCCGTTTGCCGCCCCCATGCTGCCCGCTTCGCTGCTCCGCCGCCCCAGCCTGGGTCGCCTCATGCGCCAGGCCCGCGCCTACGCCGAGGCCGCCGCCGCCCCGGCTCCCGCCGCGGGCCCGGGACAGATGTCCTTTACCTTCGCCTCGCCCACACAGGTGCGAACGCCATTCCAGACCCTGGACTCGCGCCCCTTCCCCGTGTGGTCCGGGTCTGAGCTCCCCCAACCCCATTCCGGACCCTGGATCCTAGTCCTCCAACCCGCAGGCCGCCGACCCTTCCTCGGGACTCCAGACCCGTGCCCTTCCCCCCGTGTGGTCTGGGTCTGAGCCCCCCAACCTCCCGGGCCCTGGAATCTGACACCCAAAGTTGGGACCTGCGCGTCGACCCCGCATTGCCGCTCGCTGCAGGCAGCTTTCCGGAGGTGAGCGTCTTTTTGTGGCTCTCCTTGCAGCACCTTCTCGGTGCCCTTGCAGCTTCGGCCTGAAGGGGTCGGCTGGCTGTTTAAACCTCCTTGAGCAGGTGTCAGCTCTGAGACCCCTGCCCGGAGACCAAAACCCAACTGTTGGCCCTAGCGCATTTCACTGCAGGGGAGACCGAGTCGAGTCCCCGATGGCGTGGGCCTGGCTTGCAGTGACCCATTCCTTCAATGTCTTTTCCAGGTTTTTTTCAATGGCGCCAATGTCCGGCAGGTGGATGTGCCCACGCAGACAGGGGCCTTTGGTATCTTGGCGGCCCACGTGCCCACCCTGCAGGTCTTGCGGCCAGGGTTGGTTGTTGTCCACGCTGAGGACGGCACCACCTCCAAATATTTCGGTGAGTGGAGCAGGAGGGCAGAGAGACAGGGGTGGGAAAGGATGAATGTCTCATCTCGGTTGCCTTGGCAAGAACAGCAAAAGCCTGCAGGCCTCCAGGGCACAGTGGGAAGCAGGCCAGAAGCACCCCACGACCCCCAGCTATGAATGGCTGTGGTTAAGTAGCCTGTAGGGGTTTGGGGGCGGGTGACATGCCTGAAGGGAAGTAAAGCCTTACTAGGGAGGGAACAGTTCAGAAGAGGGGGACACTTGTGCAAGGGGAAGTGAGCCCTGTCCATCCTCAACGCTGTGGCCCAACCTGCTGCTCACCCCTGACCCTGCTTCCACTGATGGGCGGAGGTAAGGGGTTATGTCCCCATGTCCAGCCCCCAGCAGATTTCTGTGGTGGCCCCCTGGTCCCTTGTGTCCTCTCTAAGTGCCCGTCCCCCACACTGGACCCCAGGCCCCCGTGGGGCCACTGTCCTGGCCCTGGGACTGATGGCTTCCCTCACGCCATGATGTGGAGGTCTCACCACCCCCCCACCCCCGCAGTGAGCAGCGGCTCTGTCACAGTGAACGCTGATTCGTCAGTGCAGTTACTGGCCGAAGAGGCTGTGACGCTGGACATGCTGGACCTGGGGGTGAGTGTCTGAGGGGAAACCGAGGCACCGAGCCAGCAGCAGGGTCCAAGAGCTCGTGGCTTCAGGGGTGGAGGGGCAGGTACCAGGCCGGGGACGCCACTTGACCATCGTCCAACCCCTCACCACTGCAGGCAGCCAAGGCAAACTTGGAGAAGGCACAGGCAGAGCTGTCGGGGGCGGCGGACGAGGCTGCCCGGGCCGAGATCCAGATCCGCATCGAGGCCAGTGAGGCGCTGGTGAAGGCCCTGGAGTAGGCGGCTGCTCCCCTCACCCTCTTGGGAACGGGGCTTGGAGCCTGTGTGGGGGTACTCTGGGCAGAGAGAGCCGGCTCGCTGGGGTTCACTGTGACTGGGGGTGAGGACGACCCATCTGGGGGGGCTATCCTTTCAAAGAGACCGGCAGGGGGCAGTGTGTGCCATCTCTACTCTTGGGGTGACAGACACCCCCAGGGCTCACTGCTCGCCTCCCAAGTTCCCCCCAGCGTGATCTGCTGCCCCTGCTTCCGTTCTTGCAGACTGTGTAACAGTGACCTGTCCTCAGTTGCTGCTTCCAGGTGGCCCGGCCCTAGTCACACCCTATTAAAGACCAGGGTCCCCACTCGTGTGTGTGACTTTGTCTCGGCCGGGGGTGGTGGGTTTGACACCCTGGGGCCCTGTGTCCCCTGTGAGGTAGAGCAGCAGCCTTGGGGGTGGCCCGCAGTAAATGGAAGTCGGGGGGGGGGGGCACAGCCGGTGGGGTTAGGCCGGGTGGTGGGCTGAGGCTCAGGGCTGGTCTTCAAGAGGATGGGAGGGACAGCAGGTTAGGGATGGTGTCCGTGGCTCCTGGGCCAGCCTGCGCTACTGGACAGACACCTGGCGTCTTGTTGGGTTTCAGCCTGTGACTCTGCCCTGTGAGCTCCTGGCCCTGCCCCAGCCAGGCTGGGAAGGGGCGGGTCCTGCCTGCTCCCACAGAGTTCCCTCCCTTGAGCTGGCCTGGCCTGTGGGTGGCCCTGGTTGGCTGGGTGCCCAATCCCCAGTGGTGCTGGCACCTCCTTGGCACCCAGGAGCCTGGGCCAGCCCCAGATGGGGTGGGACATCTAGGCGTGGCCAGCCTGGGTCCTGGTTGGCTTCAGTGCTGGCTCACCTCCTCCCTTTTGCAGCCCAGATTGGGGTCTCCTTGCTCTCCCCAGGCCTGAGTGGGGCTGGCAGGGGATTCCAGGAGGATGACTGTGAGAGCCTGGGTCTTCCTCTGTGTCACTGGCTGCCAGGAGATGACAGGGAAGCCACCCCTGGGCGTGTCAGCACGGACGGGCTATGCACTCACAGTCCCGTGCAAGTGACTGTCCTCCATGGCTGAGTCTGAGGCGTTGTGCGGTGCAACACGGTTGTGCAGGGGCCTCCAGGCGAGCTCATGGCGCTGGGGGATACGTTGGACCTCCTTACTCTGGCTGATGAGGCCCAAGCAGCAGGACCCCCAGCCCAGATAAGGCTGTCCACCATGGGCGTCACAGGCGTATCCCACCCCCACCGCCGGCTCAGAGCCTAGGCTTAAGAGTTCCTGGCTAGCCCAGGTGCTATAAATAAGATTGGGAAGGAATGAGACAGATCTTCACAAGCCCCTGCACCGGGGCCCCTCCGCACTAGGGATCCCCTGCAGGTACCCCCACATTCTGAGAGGCCTCAGCCTGTACCTGGGGGGAAAAGCTGGGTGCCATGAAAGACGGCAGCCTTGGTGACACCCTTCCCTGATGGGCTGCACAGAGCTGGCTGAGCCGCGACCTGGGGCAGGACACAGCCAGGAACCAGAAGCAAGGACATCCTCCTCATGGCAGGCCCGGGCAAGGAGGGGGTCCCTGGCACATGCGTGCTCACACGCGGTTCGATGTGGCGTGCAAACCACTCTGAACAGAAAGATGGAAGCAGGTTGACCAGCACCTTTATTAGCATGGACCTGAGAATGACCCCCAAGGACATGATCCAAGGGGCGCAGCCCGGTCAGGGACCAGCCTGAGATTACACAGCCTCGCCCACCCCAGCAGCAGCACCCCCACCCAAGGGGGCCACCTAGCCCGCCCCTCCAGATGCTCTGGCCTCAGCTCCACGTCCTCTGCCACCTCTATGCTCCCTCTGCATTCCTGAACCCCAGCCTCAGAGAACCTCCCTCCTGACAACCCAGCCACCTGGGGATGGGGGCAGGAACACAACCCTGGGAGGGGTGCCCAGGGCGAGGGTGGGGTGGAGGTGGTCAGGCCAGATAAAGGAAGAAAACAGATAAGTAGGCGGGGTGGGTGAGTAGTACCTGGGGTCTCCCGAGGAGAGGGAGCCAGAGGAAGGAGCGCCCGCCCCCAAGCAGTCATCCTCAGAAAACCCCCCACCCAGGGTAATCTGAAGGAAGAAACAACTTGCTACGTTCCCCATGTTCAGCCTCAGTTTCCTCATCTGTGGAATGGGTGCTGGAGGGTGTGCCTGCCCCACAGGCTGGGCGCCAGCCTCTGAGTTCACGGTAATGAGAGATGACAGCATCACCTGTGGAGGTGAGGGGCCCCCCAGTGCAGGCTAGAGTGAGCCCTTCCACCCCACAGCCACCCGCAGGCTCCAGAGGCCAGTAACCTCCAGAGGTCACCCAGCGCGTGGTGCGCGGTGACTGGCTGCACAAGGCAGGCCTGGCGCTGGTTAATCGCTCCATAAATGCCATCTGAGGTCACTGTTAAGAGATGCAGGAGGTTGCCTGCCCGGGCAGTTGGCCGGGGCACCCCCACTCCAGGCAGGTGACTGCAGCTTGTTTTCCTGGACCTCGGCCACTGACTCAGGCTCCCTTTCCTGCCCCCCCCACTCGGGCGCCCCCAGGCGGAAGCAAAGGGCCTGGGGCGGCAGGAAAGGGGCGGAGCAAGGTACCAGCAGCGTACCCTGAAACGCCGTCCCAGGGGTCCGAGTAGAGGTGCGCCCGAGTCGTCGGCTCCTCCGACCCCGACCCCGAGTTCAGCGGCATTCAAGGAGCGCCCTCGTTTACAGGGCGAGTGGCCCGGACCGGGCAGCGCCCCAAGGCCCTGGCCAGCAGGCAGGGGCGGGGGCCAGCGTGCGTCACCGCCCGCCTGGCCCCCCGCCCCTGCCCGCCCAAACTCCACCCCAGGGAAGGCGGTGCGGATAAAGGCTCCGGGCCGCCCTCTCGGCCCCAGACCTACCCCGACACTGAGCTCTCGTCCAGGACGTGTGCACACTCCGGACTGCTGGGAGCTCGGACTGGCCGCGTGGGGTGAGTTGTGGGCAAGACCTTGCGGGCCAAGGAGAGGTTCCCCACTCTAGGCTCCCGAGGGTGTCCCACTTTTCTTTGTTCTTGGGTCAGGCAGGGTTCGGGGTGTCTCCAGACCTGAAGACCCCTCAGGGCGTGGAAAGGGAAAGGGCGAGGCGCAGCCAGCACCTCCTGGCAGGGACCTTAGCCCCCGCCCCGCCCCCGGGCACTCCCCTCCCCCGAGTGACCTTGAGGTAGTTGCGGTTCCAGCCTCAGTTTCCCTGGCTGTGCGGCCCCAGTGTCCTGCTTTAGAGGCGTCGCACTCCTAGCATGGCTCTCCCCAAGCCCGCAGTCGGTCGGCCTCTCCTCTGCCCCAGGCAGCCTCGGCGCCCCTCCTCCTCGAGACTCCGGGCAGCGCTCCCGGGCGGGCCGGCAGAGGGCGCGCCGGCGCTGCTGACTCACCGCAGTCCCGAGCGGAGCGGCGCGCGAAGGCGCAGCCAGGGACGCCGCGTCACGTCACAGCTCGGGCGGGTGCGACTCGGGAAGCGGGCCCGGCCCGTGGGCCGGGGGTGGACGCGATGTGGCACCGGCGCGGGAGGGGCCCCCCAGCACCGGCCACGTCACCGAGATGCAGGCTTCGCCCTCAGCGCCACCTCTCTCCGGGACCTTGCGCCCCGGGATAGGGTCGCCCGTCGGAACGACCCTTGAGTGAGCTGCCAAGCCAGGCTCCGGGCACGAGGCACGGGGATTGCCTCGCGCTTCCGCTCGCAGTGGCTTCCCGGAGGGGCGCGGTGGGAGGCCCCGACGTTTCTGGCCTCTACCGGTGCGGGTACAATGCCTGCCCCCACGCCGCGCCTCAAAGAGCCCGGGTCCCGCACCCTCCTGGCCCGCTCGCCCTTTGTTGCGGGCGCGGGGCCTTATGAATGGCCCCGGCGCGGGCGGGGGACCGGGGCCGGCCTCAGCGGCGCCAGCCCCGCCCCCGCCGCGCTCCCCTTGGCCACTGGTCCGGGGGCGGGACGAGGGGCGGGCCCGGCGGCCACGTGGGGCAGGGCCGCAGCGGCCCCCATTGGCCGACCCGTGCGGCCGGCTGGGCGTTCGGCGCGCGTCGATTGGCCGGCGTGAGGCCGGCGGAGTAAGTAGTGAATGGGAGGGGGCGGCAGCCCGCCCCAGGAACGTTGATACATTATAACTTTTTTTTCTTGTTACTTTCACCCCCAGATCCTCCGAGCCGCGGTGGCTGCGGCTGTTGCTAAGGGAGGGGACGCGCCGGGAAGCGCGGCCCGAGCGGCAGACCGCACTGATCGCGGCTGGCCAGTGGCGCCCCCTCCTCCGGGACCCTCCCTCGCAACCGCCGCCCCTGAAAGGAGCCGCGAGTGCAGTCCCCACCCCTGGAAGGCGCCCCGACGAGTCGACGCGACCCCGGAGCGCCACTCAGATTTTTGATTTCCGATTCTTCATCCGCTTCTGGGACCTTCACGAAGGGGACGCGCGCTGCTTCCCCGACCCTAGGGGCTCCGAGGACCCCGGTTTGGGGGGCACCTTGCCCTTCCCGGAGGCGCGGCGAGGATTGGTGGCGCCTCACGTACCTCAGCCCCCAGCGCGGGCCGGGGATGGAGCCGCAGCCCGGCGGTGCCCGGAGCTGCCGGCGCGGGGCCCCCGGCGGCGCCTGCGAGCTGGGCCCGGCAGTCGAGGCGGCGCCCATGAGCCTGGCCATCCACAGCACGACGGGCACCCGCTACGAGCTGTCGGTGCCCCCCGATGAGACGGTGGAGGGCCTGCGCAAGCGGCTGTCCCAGCGCCTCAAAGTGCCCAAGGAGCGCCTGGCGCTGCTCCACAAAGACACGTAGGTACCCCGCGCCGCCCCGGCTCCCGCGACCTCCCCACCCGTGCCCGCCGCCCCCTCGGGCCCAGGCCCCGGGGCGGGAACAAAGAGCGCGCCGCTTGGGGAAGGAAGGGGGCGGCCAGACGGGGGGGCGGGGGCGCGCCGCGCGCTCTCGGGCGCCCTCTGCTCGGCCGTGCTTGCCTTGGCCCCCTCCCCCGCCCGGGGTCGCTGCACAAAGGCGGCTGCGAGGGCGCCCCCGGCCGGGCTTAAGCGCCCCCCTCCTCGTAGGAAAGCAGGAGTCCTGGGGCGGGGAGAGGGTCCTGGCAGTGAGAGTGGGGGGCGCGGCCGCTGCCTCCAGCCTGTGTCCTCGGCGGCTTCCGCATCTGCTCGGGCGGCCCCCTCTGCGTCTGGCTGTCTCTTCCCCCACTTGCGTTCTCTGCCCCCTTTGTTCTCGCCACCGAGCGCCCCCCGCAGCCTCCCCTCCCCCCCTGGTATTTAAATCGCCTCCAGCCCTGGGAGCCCTCCTCCCTCGGGCCTCCGGGGACACGCTGTGTCCATCCCCAGCGGAGGGGCCCCATTGGGGGAGGGGCGGGAGGGGGAGGGTCTCCTTTGTCTAAGAGGCGGCTGGCGGCCTCCACCAGGGAGGGAGGGAGGAGGGGGAGCCCGGCCGGCAAAGCCCCTAAAGGCTAAGCCCTGTGGCCTCACGAAGGCGATCCCAGGGCCAGAACCCCTGAACCCCAGGCAGGTGGCCCTGGGGTGGCTCGGAAGGTGGCATGGGGCATATGGGGGCTCGGGCGATTGAAATGTGCCTCGCTGAGGTGCAAAAGAGGTGCCCCAGTCCAGAGTTGGGGTCCCTTGAGGGAAGGGGTCTGAACTGCTAGCATGGCGCTCCTGGGTCCAGGTGGTGATCTCGCCCCCACACTCAGGATCCTGGATCTGGGGGCCAGAAAGAGGTGGGGGTGGAAGGACTCTGTCTCCCAGCGAGCACAGAGCACAGCCCTCCCCGCGGCCTCCGCTTCCGCGTCCCTGCCTGTCTCCGCGGAGCCTCACCCTCTTCCTTCCTCCCCCCCAGCCGGCTCAGTTCGGGGAAGCTGCAGGAGTTCGGCGTGGGGGATGGCAGCAAGCTGACTCTCGTGCCCACCGTGGAGGCGGGCCTCATGGTAAATGGCTGGGGCCCTGTGCCCTGGAGGCTCCGACGTGGGCGGGCAGCCCCCTCTCGCCAGCACCGTCCAGTCACACACATATGGAACCCCTTGCCTGCCAGGGAAGCCCCCAGCTAACAGGGCCCCCAGCTCCTGTGCCCAGGCCCTGGCTGGGAGTGGTGCTCAGGGCCGTCTCCCTCCTCTCTTTGTAGTCTCAGGCCTCGAGGCCCGAACAGTCTGTGATGCAGGCCCTGGAGAGCTTGACGGAGACCCAGGTGAGACCCGGCCTCCGCGCTGGCCCGCGGGGTCGCAGGCCCAGTGCCCGGCCCCTCTGGGGAGCCTGGGGTTGTTTGTGCTCCCGGGAGGCCTGTGGGGAGGGGACGGACGGGACGCGCCGCCCCGCCTTCCTGCCAGCTTGGCCTGGTCATCCAGCTTCCTCTTCCTCCTCCCCCAGCACTCACCACCTGACCTTGAGGGCCTTCTCTCCCACGGTGGCCGCCATGGGGGAGGGGGGGAGCTTTCACAAGCCGGCCTGCAGGGTGACCTTGGCCCTTGCTCCCACCTTAGGGCCTTTGTACCCAAGCCCCACTACCCCCCAGTCTCCAGGGCCTCTGAACTTTCCTTGGGGCCACCTCTTTTCGTTTCTGCTGGGGGAGTGCTGGTCTTGGTGACACGCCTTCCGTGACCCCATTGTGAGGGTGGGGAGTCACCACTCCCGTCCTTTTCTGGCCTTTGTTCTCTGCCCCCAGGCGTGGAGGGGGCACGGGGGCGCGGCCTAGACAGGATGTTAGGAAAATATTCAGTAACCCGCCAGGAGGGGGTGAGGAGGAGGCCGGGCTGGCCAGCCCGCTGGTTCCCGGTTTTGTTGCAACCCTTTTTTTTCTTTTTCCCTCCTTTCCTCATTTTTCTGGTGGCGGGGCCCTCCTCCCAAGAGAGTGACACAGGCCTCAGCTATCCGCCTGCTGCCAGGGTGGGGGAAGCAGGCTGCTGCCCGCCCTGACGAGGGGGTGGGCAGGTTCCCGGCCTCCGGCTGGGCTGGCCGCAGGAAACCTGCTCAGCCGCTTCCCTTCCTCCTGCCCGGGGCCCTCGCCCCCTCCCCGACATGTAGCATCCTGCCCTCCCGCAGCTGGCTAGTGCGGAGGAGGGGGCCCGGAGCTGGGTGGTCTGCCATGGGGGGGGCAGAGAGTGGGGGTGGGGGTCCAGGAGCCAGGTGGGGGTTCCTGGGCCAATGTGAACTAAGCTCCTTGCCCCTGGGGGGGGCCTGCGGTTAGCAGGGGGGCCCCGGGGTGTGTTTGGTTCACATCCGCCCTGGGGTGCCTGCGTCAGGAGGGAGGAGATGGGGGTGCTGGGCGGAGCATCAAGGCTCTCAGGGCTGCTCCCTGCCTGGCACCGCGTCATGCCTGCCCGCTAGCCCTCCCCAGGGAGGAAGTTGCGGGAGGGAGTGGGGGGACACCCCTTTTCTCTTGGGAGCCACCCTAGGCCGTTCCTGCAGCGGGTATTTTCTGGGGGCTGGAGGATCATGCAGACTGGGTTGCAGGGTCTGGGGGCTGCACACTGCCCACCTCCCTTACCCTGCCTGAAGCCCCCGAGCAGAGAAGGTTACACCAGCGGCTGCCAGTAGAGAGCTGGGAGGCGGTGGTTCTGAGTCATCCAGGCCTGTGTCACTTCTCAGAAACCTCCGCCCCCCCCCACCCCGGCCCCTGGGGAGACTTCTGCACTGGCCAGGCCCCAAGTGCAGACCAAGGTCAGATGCACCCCACACCCGCTGTGTGGGGGACCTCGATAGGAGTTCTTGTCTGTGGGCTGTGTCGAGGCCCCGGGAGAATGGGTCAGGGGCCCCCCTCCCAGCAGCTAGGCCTCCTCATCAGCTCCTGCCCCGCCCAGGACAGATAAATATTTATCTTGAGAAAGCAAAGGTTAGGACGAAGAATTTGTCCAGGAATTCCGCCCACTCGCGGCCTGTCAGGCTGGCCTGACTGGGCAGGGGGCTGTGTAGGCGCTTCTGTCCTGTTCACAGGGAGAGAGGATCTGGGGCCCCAGAGGGTAGAGAGAAGATGAAGGTTATTTGAGAGCAGTGACTGCCAGCTGGGTCCCGCCCCCACTGGCCTCAGTTTCCCCTTGCAAGAACCAAGCTGGCCAGGGAGGGCCAGCCCCCCTCTCCCACCGTCTGACGTGCCTCTGTCCCCCACAGCCCCCAGCGGCGCCCGGGCCGGGCCGGGCTGGCGGAGGCGGCTTCCGGAAATACCGATTCATTTTATTTAAGCATCCGTGGCACCGACAGGGACCCCAGAGCCCAGAGAGGGGCGGCGAGAGGCCCCAGGTCACACAGCGTGGGGGCTGGGCCGGGCCGGGCCGGGGCGCTGAAGGCTGGGCCCCCGAGGCTGACAGGCCTCTCTCTGCAGGTTAGTGACTTCCTGTCGGGCCGTTCGCCACTGACCTTGGCACTTCGAGTGGGTGACCACATGATGTTCGTCCAGCTTCAGCTTGCGGCCCAGCACGCCCCACTGCAGCACCGCCATGTGCTGGCGGCTGCCGCCGCCGCTGCGGCCCGCGGGGACGCCAGCATGACCGCCCCTACGTCCTCTCCCTGCCGGCCAGTGTCCAGTGCCGCCCGCATCCCCACAGTGCCCACCAGCCCCGCCCCCGCGTCCCCCTCACCTGTCACCGCCGGCTCTTTCCGATCCCACTCGGCCTCCACCACCTGCCCTGAGGTGAGTCTGGGGGACGGAGCTCGGCCTGGGAGCTCGAGGGCGGGTCACCCTTGGATGCAGCAGATGGGCAGGGACGTGGGGCGCGCACTGCGCCCCTGGTATTGAGGGCCAGCCCTGGGCCCCAGGCCGTGGGGTGGTGTTGCACCCTGAGCTCATGCACCCCCCTGCCCCATCAGCAGATGGACTGCTCCCCTGCTGCCAGCACGGGGACCAGCCCCACGTCCACCCCCGTGGGCAGCCCCGCGTCCCGCTCCCGCAAGCCCGGCGCCGTCATCGAGAGCTTCGTGAACCACGCCCCCGGGGTCTTCTCAGGGACCTTCTCTGGTAGGTGGCAGGGCTCCCCCGTGTGTGTCACGGGGGTGGGGGGGCCCCACCATGTTGCCCTGGGGCTTCCACACACGCCTGCAGCCCTGAGGCAGGCCGCCCGGGTCCTGCCCTCGGGCCCTGACCGGCGCCCCCGCTCCCTGCAGGCACGCTGCACCCAACTGCCAGGACAGCAGCGGGCGGCCGCGGCGTGACGTCGGCACCATCCTGCAGATCCTCAACGACCTCCTCAGTGCCACGCGGCACTACCAGGGCGTGCCGCCATCCCTGACCCAGCTGCGCTGCCACGCTCAGTGCGCCCCGCCTCGCCCGCCCCGGACCTCGCCCCCAGAGCTACCTCCTGTGAGAAGCTGGCGGCCCCCGCCTCCCTGAGCCAGGCCCGCGTGGGCAAGCCCCCGGGTGAGTGTCAGGCGCCCCGCCCGTCCCCGCTGCTCAAGGCCCCTCTGTGTGCTGCTCTGAGCAGCTGACCCGCCGCGGCTGGGGGGCCGCCAGCTGCCGCCGGCCTCGCTGGGGGAGCCTGCAGAAAAGGGAGCGTGTGTTGGGGGCACAAAGTGTCCTTGTGCCCTCCTGGGAGGGGTCCGTCCTCACTTCCTCTTTGCCCCCTCCCCCCCCTCCCCCGGCACCTTCTCCAGATGGCAGGTGGGGCCTCTGAATGGCCAAGTCAGGCTGAGGAGGGGCTCAGCTGTCCCTCCGTCCCATGGGCCTGTGCACCCCCCACCCCCACCCCCCGACCTGGTTGTCCCATAAGTCTGGAGTCGTGAGAAAGGGTGGCGCTGCTCTGTCCTGTGGGCCCCTGGCCTAGGCCACGAAGGGGAAACCGAGGCACAAGCCTACATGCCAGTCCTGGGTCACGGGGAGCTGGAAGGGCTCAAGCTGCTGTGAACTTGTGCGGTGGTTGTCGTGAGTGCCCGTCTTGGACGCGGCCCTACCCCTGCGGACTCATGCCTGGCACAGGGGACATGGGGACATCTGTTAAGGAACCTGCATTTTCCAGGGGTCCGGCGGATATTCTTGACCTGCTCCCTTGCTGTGTCTGCCTCTTAGAAGTATTTGCTGGAGGTCCTTGTATTTGGGGGCCCTGGCTTCTCCCCAGGGGTTCACAGTCACTGTGTTCTCTTCAGGGGACCGGCTGCGGCAGACGGAAAACCGGGCCACTCGCTGCAAGGTGGAGCGCCTGCAGCTGCTGCTCCAGCAGAAACGGCTCCGCAGGAAGGCGCGGCGTGACGCCCGGGGCCCCTACCACTGGCCGCCCAGCCGCAAGGCCGGCCGCAGCGACAGCAGCAGCGGCGGCGGTGGCGGCGGCCCCAGTGAGGCCGCAGGCTTGGGCCTCGACTTCGAGGACTCCGTCTGGAAGCCAGAAGTCAACCCCGACATCAAGTCAGAGTTCGTGGTGGCCTAGGAACCGTGTCCCGCTCCCCGGCCCAGGGTGGCTGAGCGCATCGCCGGGCGGAGGCGAAGCAGGAGGATAGGTGGTGGGCGCCGCAGGAGGCCTCCCCCTCCCCATCCGGGGTCCTTCTGGGTTTTTTAAATTTCATTTCTCACCATGGTTTTCCAAACTCTCCGTGGCCTTGCGTTCCTGCCTCCTCGGTTCAGCTCCCACCTCCTCTCCCCTCCCTCCTGGCCACACCAGGTCCTTCCCGCCCACCCTCCCCAGCTCCAAATATGTAGCAGTCTTTCCAGATGGTTCAGAGCAGAGACAAGGAAGCCGCCCCCACCCCTTCCGCCGGCTCCGCCGTTCCCCCACCCTCTTCAGGTTAAAGTCAAAACATAGATGCCTCACATGCACTTTACAGACAGGGGAGGGGGCGCGGAGACGAGCCCCACTGCCAACTCCGCCACCCCCCACCCACCCCCCCAGCCAGCCAGGCCCGCAGGCTCCAAACACCGCCCGGGAACCACAGGGCCTGTTCCTCTTCCACGTCTGTGCTTTTTTTCTCTTCTCGGTTTCATTTTCCTGGAAAAGAAAAGCTGTTTCAGGGGAGAGGCTAGCCAGAGCCTGCCTTGGGGTTCAGGTGGGGGTGTGGGACCCTTTTCTGCCAGGAAAGGAAAGGGAAGGAGGGGAACAGACCCGTGGCCAGCTCTTGCTGGCCACGCACTGTGCGATTTCCTCCGAGGCCACACTCCTGCCCCACCCTTTTTTTTTCCCCTGAGTTTGGGGTATTTATAGACTATTAATTTTCTGACTGAGCCAATAGTGGTTGGGAACCTCTTGAAAAATTAGGAGAGAAATGGCTGGGGGGTGATGGAGACGCCCCCAGCCCTCCTTTCTGGCCTGAGGGATCTGGGCCTGTGGGCTATCTGAGTGGAGTGGGGGCCCTCTGGCTCCCAGGAGGGGAAGGGGTGCTGAGCTGTGAATCCCCCCAGTAGGGGCGTCGCCGAGTAGCATTAACCCCTGGGGGGTTCGCTGCTGGTCTAATTTGGAACCTCCCCACTCATGCCCATACCCCAGGGGTCTTTGGCCCCCCCACAGCAGACAGACACCCTATTGGGGCCATTTCAATGGGGGTGGAGTTTATTTTCATTCACTTTTTTTTTACTGATAAATGGAGATGTTTGGGTCCTCCCCCCCATACCTGTCTTGTCCTGGCCCCACCTGTCTGTCCTGCGCAATGCCCCACCCCCCTGCCCGTCCCACCCCCTATGTCCTACCTGTAGGTGAACCCGAAGTCCTCACCCCTCCTCGTTATGTGTTTGAAGTTAAATGGTTTCAGATGTGAACATCATGTGTTAACTGTAGCTCTGTAAATTTTTTTGTGGGGGTGGGCAGGGAGGGGTCGGAGGGTTGGGGGTGTTCGAGAAATTTTTTTTTCATTTTCCAAAAAAAGAAAAAAGAAAGAAAAAAGGCGGGTTTGTTTTTGAAGAGCTATCTTGGATACTTATTTAAATGTGTGTTCCTTTTTTTGTTTTTTAACGATTTTTAAATAATATCTGTGCCTCCGCGGGTCTGAGGGTGGAGGCCCCAGGCAGGAACCGGCTCCCCCCACCCCGCTGCCCTCTCCAGGGCCCCCCCAAGAAAGCATTACCCGCCCTGGGGGTGGAGGTCGGGCTGTGGGGTGTCCTAGCGACTTGAGTGAGTTTCCTGTACGAAAACAAAATTGGAAAAGAAAAAAATTTACACAAACACCGTGATTTCAAGTAATAAACAGAAAATGAAATGCAAGTGGCTGTCTTCCTGCTCCCCTGGGGGTTTGGTGTGGGCATGACAGGAGGGGGTCTCCCCACCTCGAAGTCTAAAATGGGGAGGGCTGCATCCCACGACAAATCCCAGGCCCTCCCCCTGCTCGGGATGAGGGTGGGCAGGAAGCCGCCCCAGCAGGGTAGGGAGGGGCAGGCCACTTCCCGGTACCCAAGGCCGGAAGTCCTGCAGGGTGTGGGCACAGGCTGCCCGCTTGCTGCTTGGGGCCTCGCCCTCTCGGTTCCCAGCTCTGGTGGGCCGGGACTGGAGCCCCCTCCCCCAAGCATGCCACCAGGGCCCTCCTGTGCTAGACTTCCAGACCTCGCAGTCTAGCAGAGGGGCCATGATTCCCAGGGGACCTGGGGCTGCCGTTCGAGGCTTCTCAGCGTTATCTGGCCCGGGGTGAACCCCCTCTCTGGCTTCGCACAGACCTTGCATTCCTGTGCTCCCCAGCCCTGACCACCCGCATGGAGCCTGCAGGCCTCCGCCTAGGCCATGCCCTCCCCAGCCACCTGCTCCGCCTGGGAACTTCCTCAGTCTGCCTCTCCCACCCTGCCGCCTGGGGCCAGCCCTCTCTGGGGTCCCACCTTCATCCACTTTGGGGTTGTGCAGACTCGGGACAATCATAATACTTAGTCATTTTACATGGATTTCCCCACGGAACCACAGCAACCTAAGAAAACTAATTGTGCTCCCGTTCCATAGATAAGAAAACAGACCCAGAGAGGAGCCTCGCGTGCCCGAGGGTGTTTGTGAAATCATGACCACCACCCAGGCAATTGCTGATGGCCCAAGCCTCAGCTCCAGGGACCTCGGGAGGAAGAGAAACAGGCCCCTCTCCCAGGAGAGTCCTGGGGGCATGTTGGGGAGGCCCTTCGGCTCCTCCCACCTCCGAGTTACCCCCCAAAATCACTGCCCACGGCAGGAAGGTAGGATGTCCAGGTCAGGCTGACCCCTCCAGACCTCAATGTCAGCAGCCCAACCGCCCCGCGGGTGGTGGGAGTGTGGGTGGGACAGCTCAGGTGGAACTCCTGGCCCTACAGCCGGGCCCTGGGTGGGAGTGGGGATGAGAGCCGAGGGCCGTGACCCAGGTGACCGCCTTAGAGCTGGGTGGGGGATGCGGAAGGAAGGTGTCAACTGAGAAACCCGCTGAATCACGGGGCTGTGTCTGCACGCTGCAGGGCGCGGGTGGGGGTGGTGGCACTTGCCCAGATGCCGAGGGACCCACCCCTCGGGGCTGCCTGGCGCCCAGCCCAGGGACGCGAGGGTCACCTGCCCCGGAGTCCTAGGAGGACCCAACACCGAGTAAGTGCTGCAAGCCCACAGGGCACACACGTGCAAGGGTCGGGGTGGGAGCGCCCTGCTAGGGAGGTGCAGCGGCCGGCGGGGCACAGCCCAAGCCACGCAGGAGTGGGAGGCACAGAAAGGTAAATCGAGGCCCAGAGAGAGAAGGGCCTGCACGGCTCGCTGGGGCGGGGTCGGCCTTGCACCGCCCCCTGCCCCCAAGAGGAAAATTCTGAATGGGAGGAGGCGGCCCCCGGAAACCCGCAGGGATGGAAACGCGGTTTCCAGGGCAACGCGCCGCGAAACCGGCCTGACGTCACCGTGGGGAGGGCCCTCCCGCCCCCGTCCTCGGGTCAAATGGTCCAGGCCCCGCCCACCCCCGGGGACACAACATTGGTGGCCGCCCCGATGACTCCTTAGCACACACCAATAGCAGCGCGGGATTGCCCCGGAGGCGGGACTGCGGCGTGGCCCGCGCAAGCGCGGCGTGGAGGTGTTCGGCTCCCACCCTCTGGCCGCAGGTTTGAGGGCGGCGGCTACGCTTGGACGGAAGAGAGGGCGTTCCAGGGGGCCCCCAGCACCCGTGGGCTCATGTGCACCCCTCCTTCCTCGCCCAGGCATTGTCTGCTTCCCCCACCCCCACGACCCCGCGTGAGCGACCCCTGCGCTGGGAAAGCCCCGGGAACCCAAAGAGGACACTTTGGCTGAGGCTTTGCCAAAGGAATAGGAGTCTGCCAAATAGAGGAAGAGGGAATGGGTGTCCCAGGTGGCGGGCGCGGCGTGTGCAAAGACCTGGAGACGTGGAAGCAGGTGCATTTGGGGGCAGCCGAGAAGGCAGATTGGGAGGGAGAGAAACAAAAGGCCAGGACCAGAAAGAGTGATTCTCGGAGTCTGGTTTGGAGGATGAGCTGGGGACCAGGGAGGAGAAGCAGGAGGGCAGAGCAGAGGCCAGAAGATCCAAGAGGGGGCTGGAGGCTGGGCCTGGGCCCAGCGGAGAAGCATGAGGAACGACGGATGGGGCGTCTTCTGACGGGGACCTTGAGCTCTCAGCTAGGGGACTGGCAGGGAGACTGCAGGGAGCCAGGGGCTTGGAGGAAGGACTCCTGTGAGCACCTGGCCCACCTCGGGGCAGGAGCGGGGTCGTGGTTAGGGCCACAGGAAGTCCACGTTGCTGCCTGGCTGTGGCTCAGATTGGGCTGTGACCTGGAGTCGCTCAGAGAAGGCCTTGGTCAGCGTGAGCAGGGTGGCCTTTGTTGACTCGGGAGGATGTGAGCCAAACCTTTGGTCCAAGGCAGAGTGCCCCAGCGGCGGTGTGGACAGGCGTGGCCCTCAAGACATGGAGCCTGAGGCCAGGTGGTGGCTCACAGGTGGGCCACAGTCCTGGGTTGTGATGAGGCCAGTGTAGGCGGGCAGGAGAAGGTCACTTGGGTCACAGTTTTCTCCTTGGGGGGCTGGCCACCGCGTTTTGAAATGCCAAAGGCCGTGGGGGATCGCTTGCGTGGAGAAGCCAGGCCCCAGGCAGGGCTGGTGTGCGGAGATGGGGGTGAGCGGGGCACCCCCGGCCCTGGGCGAGGGCCCGAGCAAGCAGGCCCCACCTGGCCTGGCCGGACCCGCCCTCCTCTCCGGCGCCTCGGGAATGGGAGTTACTAAGCCGAGGGCGCTGGCGCCCAACCCAGGAGTCATGACTCCAGCCCCACCCACGGCCGTCCAGCCCTGGGAGGGCAGAGGACCGGCGTCCTCTGGTGTCACTTGGGACAGGTGAGCAGCCCGGCCTGTGGGTGGGGGCGGGGCCACTGTGTCATCTGGGGCCTTGCTTCCGCGACTGGCCTCTCCTGAGACTCCGTCCTTGACCGAGTGGCCTCTGTCTGCCCTGCTCCCCTTCTCTGGCTCTGTCTGCGTCCCCTCTCCCCGCTTCCCTTCTGCCTCCCTCAGTCTCTCGGCCTGTCTCTCTTCCCATCTGGTCTCCCTCTATTTTCGTCAGGTCTCCTTTCCACGGTCCCTTCCCCCACTTCCTCCCCCTCGCTGGGGCCCCGTCCCTCACCCCGGCACACATTCCAGCCTCCACCCGCGCCTCACCGCCCATCCCTACGGCCAGCTGCTGCTGT
Source organism: Eonycteris spelaea (assembly GCA_003508835.1). Taxonomy (NCBI): domain Eukaryota; kingdom Metazoa; phylum Chordata; class Mammalia; order Chiroptera; family Pteropodidae; genus Eonycteris; species Eonycteris spelaea. Next base: position 3,175,050 of record PUFA01000182.1, read on the forward strand.
GCTGGGTGCCCAGGACGGAGGGAGTGGGCTCGGGCGGGAGTCATGGGCGGGGAGTCGGGAGTCGGGGAGGGCACCTCCTGACCCCTCTGGAATGTGGGCTGGATGGGTCCTACGGAGGGGGTGGTCTCCCGCAGGCAGGCGGAGCTGTGGGCCGAGACCGTAGGCCACCCGTGCCCCGCACACATCCCACCCCCTAGACTCCCACACAGGGCTCCTTACGGCCCCCACAGACCACCGGGAGCTCTGCGCCGACACTCACGGGTGGGACCGCCCTCCACAGTGCGCCGCTCTGCCACATGGCAACCCCAGGACTCAACACCCACACACACCCAAAGCGGCTCCAGTCCACACTTTGGTTCCACCACGACCTCAGTCAACTCTGTGACCCTCACATCGAACCGCACCCCCACTCTCAGCCTTGGCCAAGACCTCCCTTAACGAAACCGCAAAATTGAAAGTCACACCCGGCAGCCGGCTCTCAGATCCTCAGACTTGCTCACCCACCCAAGCAGCACCCTCCCCCAGACGCTCCGGGGCTCAGCCACAGACTCGCCCACCCACGCATGCCCACCGGAGCCCGGGATCCCTGCAGGGACAGGTGCGGGGGCGGGGCACCCTCACTGCATCGCCGTTGGGGACGTGGAGAAGTGGGGGAGTGAGCGTAACAGACAATTCCCTGTCCTGGGACACGGAAGGAAGAGAACAGAAAACTGGGAGCTCCCTGGATACATGTGTCTGTCTCTGTCTGCTTGCGTTGGGGGGATGGGGGCACACATGAGTGTGGGCTGCTGACCCCACGGCTCTTTCCTGAGTTCCTGCAGCTGCTGGGGGAGGAGGGACTGTTCATGCCACCTCAGTGTTGCCTTGGAGGTGCCCCAAGCCCCAGGTAGGGATGCTTCTGCCCTCCCTTGTACCTGCAGGGAGCTTGTGTGTGGGGCCAAGGTCAAGTAAGTGGACAGGGCACGGGTGGGGCCAGCTCCTTCTGGTACAGGTAGTATGCATGCATGATCATGTGTGTGCTTGCCCGTCGCTACATTTACCACCCCGTCTGTGCCTCAGTTTCCCTCAGTAGAAAGGGCCACCATGTCTCTGGAGCATCATGAAATATGGAAAGAGCAAGCACCCCTGTGACCCAAGCGGCCCCCACAGTCCCGCCCAGGTGCAGACGACTCGCGGGTCCTACTCTGCAGCCCGTCGCATGGACAGGCGGTTGGCGGCGTCTGGGCTCACCAACAAGCCCTATGCCCCGCTGGGCTTCTGCACTCAGGGGCTGGGGGCCTGGGCTGGCGGAAGAGTTGGCAGCTCTGCCAGGGACCTGCTCTGAGCATCCTCCTTCCCGTGGAGACCCCTCCTAGGGACCAGATGGCAACAGGCCCCACGGCCTGAGTCTCCTGTGTTCAGAGTTGGCAGCCACCTGGGGCCTGCTCTGATGGCAGGAGCCCCCACCTCTGCCTCCTCCTGCAGGTGGGAGCTGAGAGGAGGGCTGGCCATTTAACCCTTCCCCCTCTGCTCTGGCCCTGGAGCTCTCCTCTGCCCAGGACGCCCTGACCCCTGCCCAGGCACAGCTTGCAGTGCCCTCCTCATGGCATGAGTCACCCACACCCAGCCCTGTCACTGGCCGCTCCCAGAGCCACATCGCATATGCACACGCTTTGGGGTCTGCACACAAAAAGCCCCGTGTTCTTCACGCATGGTGCCATGCAGGTGTGTTCCTGTGTGTGTGTACGCCATACCTCCACGCCAGTTTGTACACACGTGGATTCCATACACACTTTCCTGTCCATGTGCACAAACAACCCCACTTTCATGTCTGTACAAGCATGCGTCCCCAGAAATCCTTGTTTCTCCGATTCTGTGCCCACGAGTCCCCTGCCCGCAGGCGCACATGTGCACCACACCTGGCAACGCGCACACACATCCAGTCTCCCCTTCCCCCACCCTGGCTCGGGGCCCCGCGGATTTGATCCAGGCGGGCAGGCTGGAGTCTGTGCCAGGACCGTCCCGCTTCCGCGCCCCCGCCCGCCGGCCGCCAGGTGCACGGTCCCGGGCCGCACCCGACAGGCCGGGAGGGGGCGGTAATTACGCGGCCCGAGGGTGCCCCCCACACGCGTCTTTCATCTTGTCCACGCCCATCCCAGGCCCAGACCGTCATTACCGGCTCGCGCCCCGTCATTAGCCCTGGTCGGGGGAGGACCGGCGTCTGGCCGGCCGGGCCCTGAGTGAAGGCGGGGGTCGGTGCCGGAACCAGGCCGCCGCACCCTCGTATCCATGGTGACGCCGGCGTGGGGAGGGGCGGGTTATGGCTGTGGGGGGCCAGGAGGCCAGCGGCCCCTTGGGGAGGGTCGATATGATAACGCGCGGACCGGACCCTCCGGGCCTAATCCTCATCCCGCCGGGCAGGCGGCGAGCATCGCGCGTCTGGGCCGCGAATAGCAGCCTCGCCCGCCCGCGCTATTTTGAGCCCCCTCCTCCCCGTCTGCCGTCCCCTCTGGCGCTCGGGTTGAGGCACGGGGCGAGACAGGGACCCCTCCCACGCTGGGACACGCGGCGGGTCACTGGTTATCCTGGCGGGACCTGGAGTCCCGGGCCAGAGTGACAGCTAGGCCGCAGCGCCCCCTCGTGTCCGTGGAGAGAACGTGGTGCAGCGGCTGTGGCAAGAATGAGGCGGTCCCATCCCCCTGAGAGTACCCCCACTGGGACACACGGTTCTGATTACACACTGCATTACAGGGACACGCAGACGCAGTTAACCACAGAAACAAGTGTGGAGACAGGTTACACACCTGCAAAACAGGTACACAGTTCCCACACAATGCCTGGTGCAGACACACCCGGCGACATCCACAGCTATGGGTCCACACCATTATGGGAACCCAGGACAGTCGTGGGTACACATGGAGTCCGTATCCAGCAACGGGATCGTAGTAAACGCTTAATAACTGCGTGCTGGCGGAATGAATGAATGAATGAACAGGGCACTTCACAAAACCAGGAGAAGGCGGATTCGGAACCACAGACCGGTGGGGGTGGGGCGGAGAGTGATGCGGGACGCGGCGACCGCAGGGACCCCGTGGCATGGGATAGGGTAAGGAGCCTCCGACCTGACTTTACTAGGAAAGTAGATCAGAAAGGGTGGGCGGGAATTGCTCCTGGGCTGGGGAGCCGAGCCCCAGGCCCCCCCTTGGCCTGCCAGCGGGAGGGGGAGCTAAGTGTTGATGTCTTTCTCTGCTCCTTTTAATAACCACACTGCGTGAGTGGCTGACGCAGCAGCGAGCTGCTGCTGACTGGGAGTTGTTTGGGGCGGGGTTCTGTAGCATGGGGAGGCGAGGTGCAGAGGGGTGGTGATGAATCATGAGCTGCTGCCTGGGAGAGGGGGCTCTCAGCGACCTTGGCACAGAGATCAGCGTCCATCCCCAGGTTCCTGCTGCATCAGTTAGATCCACCTGAGAGAGCAAGAGTGGGGCTGGAACTTCTCTGGAGTGGGCAGTGAAGCAGGCTGTAGGCAGGCAGGGATCCTCTGAAATCCCAACATTTCTGCAGGAGGTCTGCCTTCTGAAGACTTTCTAGGCTGGGGCTGTAACTTGGGTCTTTGGTCTGACAGACAGAAAGAAGTCTGCACTAGCTTCTCCCACCGAATGGAAGGGGCCAGGACCAGGGAGGCAGCGTGAGCAGAGGCCTGGGCAGGGGGCAAGTGTTAACTAAAAGAGGAGTGCCCATAAAATGGCCTTGAGGGTCTCCAGGCACAGCCTTGGGTTGAGGGTCTCTGCAAAGCTGCTTCTGATAGCAGAAGTATTGGGACACCTCTATAGATAGGAAAATGACACAGGGGAGGAGCAGAGCCGGCCCTCCATGGTAGTGAGTGGGTTCTGGGTATGGTGGGGCAGAGGTGCTAGAAACTGGTGGAGGAAGGCTGGGGCTGAGCTGAATGCAGGGGTCCAATGGGGACTCAAGGGCTGGGCCCAGCAGTGGGCTTGAGAGGCCAGGTGGGGGTCAGCCTGAGGTCTAGAGCTGCAATGCTCAACTGTTCCGCCAGTGTGTGTGTGTGTGTGGGGGGTGGAAGTGAAGGGGGTGAAATCAGGGTTAGGTTGGAGTTAGGTGTGGGTGCAGGTTGGGGTTTGTAGGCAAACTGAGTTGGGTAAAGTTGGGGTGCCCGAAAGTTGGGAAGTAGGAGGAATTAGGACAGTAGGTGGTGAATATTAGAGTCCACATAAATGGGCTTGTGTCAGTATTGGGGTTTGGTGGGCTTTGCAATCAATCACGTGATTTCAGGAGCTTTGGGATCCTGAGAATGCTCAGGTGTTGGTTATGTGGGCAAGTATATCAGGACTGGTGCTGGGGTTCAGATGAACTGGGGGCATCTGAGATCTTGGGCTTGGTGGCTGCAGACCCCTGGGTGAGGTCAATATGCCAGCGATTGCTGGAGCACAGCAAAGGTCAATGGTGGGGCGACACCCTAGGCTCTAGCCCTTGGCATCAGAGGCACGAGCCCCGCTTTGTTCCCGGCCCGAGGCCCGGAGGCGGGCACGCGGAAGTGGGTCAACCCCGCCTTGCCGTGCGCCTGCCACGCCCCCCGCTCGCGGGTGGGGGACTGCGGACCGTGCGCATCCCCGCCAATCATCGCGCCCGGAGCCAGCGCGCGAAAGGAGGCGGGGGCGAAATAAGCCCAGCCCCAGCTCATGAATATGAGGCGCGGCTGCGGCCTCTGGGGCCTGGGATTGGCCAGTGCTGCGCGGGGGGCGGGATCGGGGGGGCGGAGCCCGGAGGAGATATACATAAGGCCGGGCGCCCGGCGCCCCCCTCACTCGCGCGTTAGGAGATTCTGTTTCCTCTGCTTCGCTGTCTTTTCGCCTGCGTGAGGGACCTGCCCGACTCAGTGGTGAGGGCCCTGGCGGCACCGGCTCCACGGGCCCGGGCGGCGGGCGGCCTGTATCCGTACAGACCAGGCGGGGCAGCGGTGGCACGCCCCTGGGTGGGGGTGGTCCCAGGGCGGGCCCGGGGTAGAGTCCGCCCTGCTGGCGGCGAGGGGCAACAAGAGACCGAACCTAGTCGCGGCCAGAGGTCGTCTCCTCGGTAGGCTAGGCTCGCCGAGAGCGAGACACCACCGCAAAATGGCGGCGGCGAGCGCGAGGCTGTGCCCCGCGAAATGGCGGGAGCGCCGAGTTCCCGGATGAAGTGGCGCAGGCCGCGCGCAGAGCGCATGCGTGCGGCGCGGGCGGGCCTGGGGCGGAGCCACGTGGCGGGGCCCGTTCGGGACTCGTTTTCCAGTTTCCCGTTGCAGGAGAGCAACGCGCCTCCCCCGCCCCCGTGTCCCACTCCGCATCCCGCCGTGCTAAGTTTGGTTGAGTTGCGCGGTTCCATGCCTGTGTTTCCGGAGCCATTTGGCAGGGGTTCCAGTCCGGAAAAGGGTTGTTCTTAAGTCAGCACCCGCCACACATGCTCCACGTCTGAGCCCCGCCCCCCCGCCCCAGTTCCCTATGGAGGCCCAATCTACGACCCATCCTACAGCGGACCATTTTGCCATTCTGCGCCTGGGTGATTGTGTTAGGAATTAGGCCTCCGTTTGCGAAGGGGGGCAGAACGAAGTGCACTCGGCTAGTTATGAAGTAGGACATACTTGCTCTCAGTGTCCATTCCTAAACGTACCCTAAGACAGCACCTGTGTCTAGAGCCAGGGCTGCACTGAAGAGTGCGCAGAAGCAGAGCTGGGGCGTGGTCCCGTCCTGGGGGAGCTCTGGTGCAGGGCGGGCTTGGGCAGGAGAAAGGGGCCCAGGGCGATGAACGAGTTCGGAGTATGTTTAAATTAAGTTGTGGGTGTGGGCTTGGGATGATTAGGTGGTAGAATTTTCCAGTGAGTTCCCAATGAATATAAACTGTTCGTGTGAATTATAATGGAGTGAGCGGTGAAGCCTGTGAAGGGTCTCCTTGAAGATTTCAATGTTCGCTACAGGCTGCCATGGCATCAGATGAAGGCAAGCTTTTCGTTGGAGGGCTCAGTTTTGACACTAACGAACAGTCGCTGGAGCAGGTGTTTTCCAAATACGGACAAATTTCCGAAGGTGAGGTTGGCGTCCGGCCGATGGCTGAGCAGGGGTGCTCCTGGGAAGGCTGGGTGTCAACTGCAGATCTTTTTCCTGCAGTGGTGGTCGTGAAAGACAGGGAGACTCAGCGGTCGCGGGGCTTTGGGTTTGTCACCTTCGAGAACATCGATGATGCGAAGGACGCCATGATGGCTATGAACGGGAAGGTGAGAGGCACAGAATTCAGGCTACTGAGGGTGGGAGGTGAGGAAGCTGATCTGAGCCAATCTTTTCCAGTCTGTGGACGGGCGACAGATCCGAGTTGACCAGGCCGGCAAGTCGTCTGACAACCGATCCCGTGGGTACCGAGGTGGCTCTGCCGGGGGCCGGGGCTTCTTCCGTGGGGGCCGAGGCCGGGGCCGTGGGTTCTCCAGGGGTGAGTGCCACACTTGGGGCCTGAGGCCCTTGGGGTCATGGTGGGGGTGCTGTAAACAGGAGCTGGTACCCACTTATTTTTTCTCCCTGTCTGTAGGAGGAGGGGACCGAGGCTACGGGGGAAGCCGGTTTGAGTCCAGGAGTGGGGGCTATGGGGGCTCCAGAGACTACTACAGCAGGTGAGGGTGTGATCTCGTACTGGGCATGGCAGGCTTCCATCTGGATGCTGGCGTGAGGGGGAGAACAGACCGAGGGGCAAGGGGCGCTCCAGCACCTACATGTGTCCTTCCCGCAGCCGGAGTCAGGGTGGTGGCTATGGCGACCGGAGCTCGGGCGGGTCCTACAGAGACAGCTATGACAGTTACGGTAAGTCACGCTCTGAGGGCCAGCGGTGGGAGCTCAGCAAGCCCTCTGTGAGCGACATTCAGACCTTGTCACTGTGCTTGCCTGTAAGGGATGAGACTGCTTTCTCAGGTCTCGCTGCCAGCAGCCGTTTTTGCCACAAAACAAAAGCTAAGCCAGACTGACCAAGGAGGAAAGGGAGACAAGGGGCCCGCCGAGCAGGCAGCATAAGTGCATGTGCGGCCGCCCGGCCCCGCCGCCCTCGGCTGTGGGGGGGGTTGGTTGCTCCTGAGGCCACAGGGCCAAGCCCTCCAGGTCTGGACCCGGGAGTGGAATGCTGCCTCTTGTCGCGTGCTTCAGTGCCTTTACACTGTACCTGCTTCTTGTTCTCAGCTACACACAACGAGTAAAAATCCTTCCTGCTCAAGATCGTCCTTCCAATGGCTGTATATTTAAAGATTTTGGGAGCTTCGCTGAATCGTTAATGTGTAGTGAACACACCTCCTTGTACCCACTTTTGTAGTCTTATTGGTTCTGATCTTGTCAAACACAGCCTGACTGCTTCTGACCCCCAGATGGCCTCATTATTAGACTTTTCTTTTTAAAGAAGCGCTGTTCGTTTTTAAGGGTTTTAAAAACATTTTGAAAAGCACTTCACAGATTTCACTTTTTTTTTTTTCTTTTTTTTTTTTCTTTTTTTACCGTGAGCCATGAGTTTTTTAGAAAATCATCGGGGTCGTGTGGGTTTTGTTTTTGTTTGTGGTTGTGTTCCCTTTTTTATTTCCCTTTCTATTGGGGTCGGCCCCATGAAGTTGGGTGGGTGCCCCAATTCAGTCCTCCCTGAGATCGGACTCTGAGTCCACTTTGTCGGAAGCTGATGAAGCTGTGGCTTTTTTCCAGCTCCACATACTGTTTCTGAGTGTAGCTTGGTAGGACCCGCCCCTGGGCAGCAGCAGAGGGGCCCGGCCCGTACGGCCCATCTGTGCTGTGTGTGACCCACAGTCGCCATGCAGACGTCCCTGAGAGGTTCTTGAAAATGTTTATTTATATTGTCCTTTTTTACTGGAAGACGTGTGCATATCCCATTGATGTTGTATTTGAAGTGGTTAAGGAATTCTTGTACGCAGTTTTCTTTGGCTTTACGAAGCCGATTAAAAGACCGTCTGAAACGAACCTTGCTCTGCCAATTTCCCTTTCATTGCACAACGCACTCCTGCCGCGAGCACGTGGCACTCAGACTGCAGCAGAGAGGGCAGCTTGAGAAGCAGGTCTGCGAGTCCTGCCTGAGGTCCACGGAGAGCTAGACCAGGAAGGCAGAGTAAACTGACGCTGGCGGGCCCCTTGTGACAGCTGACCGCCACTGGTCCGGGTTAGCTGAGCAGGTGGGTGACGGGAGTGGGCAGGCCAGACTGCAGGGCAGCCCTGGGAGGCTTCTGGCAGTGGCAGCCGGAGGGCTCGACGGGGCGGGCAGCTTAGCAGAGACAGTGGACATATGGGCACCTGACGATGACCCAACTGCCTTAGCCTAGGAGCAGGCCAGAGAGTGGACTGCAGGCAGTGTCCCTGGGTGACTGCAGACTGACGGCTCGTTAGCTTAGCCTTGCTGTTGCTTCACAAGTTCTGAGCGTTCTCCGCTAGCCTGTGGAAGCTGCAGCCCTCGGAGGACAGAAGTGTTGTGCGCCCAACAGAAACCTCTGAGACGCAAGCTGCTCCCTTGGCTAGCTCATATGTGGAAATAGCCCTGTAATTCGAGGTAACTCCTTTCGCTCGTGTCCACATCCCTCCTCTTGTCGAGCTCATTTGAAAGTAAAGTAACGTGCCCGGGGAATGTTCCTTTGACTGGTTTTTGCTCTTTCATTTTTCTTTTTTAAATCAAGCTAGAACTAAAGTCAGACCCTGTCCGTAACTTCCCCGCCTGCGGCCAGGCGAGCGGCCCAGGCAGTCACGCTTCGCAAATAGGTTCGATCCGTAAGCGGGATTGGAGACCACCGAACATCCTGTCTTTTGGATTTTTTGTTCATCAATTGACCGTCTTTTTCCAGACCTCCTTAAGTCATGCTCCTAACCGTAGCTCTCTGATGTCTGTTGCCGCCATGAGTTTTTCCCCAGAGCCCACACCAGTCTCTAAGCAGCTCCATCCCAAGTGGGTTGCTGGCTCTGCTTAGGGATGGAACGTGGCCTGGCCCACCTGAAAGGCGCAGGCCTGCCCTGGGCACGCTGACTCGTGATGGGGCCTTCTGCCGGAATGGCCCCGATGACTAGCTTGACACCCTCCTAGGCGCTGTGGATGGTTTCAGGGGAGGTGGGGGGACAGCTGTGAACATGTCCAGGACCCGGGGGAGTAACGCTCCTTTGCTTTGGCAGGTTGAAAGGAGGCCAGTGTGATTCGGAAGGGTGGCATGAGAGTGGCGAAGACTTGACTGGGGTCACCGTCCCAAGAGGGACTTCACCTGGGAGCAGGAGCCAGAGGCGCAGCGCCCTGCCCTCACAACTTGTCACCTGTAAGTGCTTTTCTGCCTAGGGGACGGGGAGTCCCTTAGTGGGTTCTCTGCTGTCCTTTCCCATGGGGAGCATGGGCGCGGCAGCTTTCCGTGTGAGCCTCCTGTTGGAGCCAACTCTCCCTTATCCTTCGTTTTCCCAGCAGATGCTTTGTTGGCGTGGTTGGGGTGCAAGCCTTCAAGTTGCTCCAAGAGGATGGGTGTGTTGACAGCTAGCGTGTGGCCAGTACTCACCTGCGACAGCGTTGACAGGACGTGGAAGTCAGATTTGAATAAAGGGCGTGTGTCCACCCAGAGATCTTGAGTCTGGTTTGGGGTGCGGCAGCAGAGGATGGTGGGTCCCTGACCCTGAGCCTCATGTGGAGGCTGCATGGGAAGGGGTGGGTGCTTGGTGTGAGTCCCTCAGACAAAGCCTCATCTGGCCTTGGTTCAGGGAACAAGCTGAACTGGAACCAGACCAGTTGGTCATTTTGTTGTCTTGGGGTACGAGGAGGTGGAGGTGCTCCCTGGGGCTCCTCATCTAAAGTGAGCATCCATATCTTCCAAGGTCCTGGCAAAGCTCTTGGGCACAGTTGCCCTGAGCACTTTTCATCTCTGCTGCACATAGGGCCCAGCTTGCTTCCTGAGCTGGTTTGGCTCCTCCAATCATGGGCTGCAGAGTTGAACGGCCTGTCAGCCCAACTCCCACCTTTGGGGGGTGGAGCGGGGTGGGGGGGGTGGGGGGCGATGCATGGCAGCTGTGCGCCCGAAGCAGTCAGGGTTCAGTCCCCTTCCACCCCTTCACCTCCTAGGTGTGGCCCAACAGGATTCCCAGGCTAGGGCACATGGGCTGCCTCTGGGAATGCCCAGCCTGCAGCAACAGGCCTCCCTGGTGGTCCTACCAGGGCCCCTAGGGTGAGCCTAGTCAGGTACCAGAATGGCTGAGTTCCCAGGGTCTTCTGCCCCGAAGGAGAGAAGCCCCAAAGACACTGTGCTGAGCAGGCCTTGGCTTTGCCTCTTGCTCTGGTCCGCCTCCCACCGTGCACTTTGGAAACCTGGTTTCTGGAGAGTGGTCCTAGGGTACTGGCGAGACGTCATTTCCCTTGCTGCCCAAACTCTGTTATACAGCCCTTCAGTTCTGGCCCCGGGACAGGGACCTCGGCGTGGCTGTGGCGATCTGGGCGGGGTGCGGGAGGGAGGGAGCAGTCCTGTCACAGACTCGAGCGGGTCCGAGGTGCGCGCGCAATCAGTGGCGCGCGGAGTACTGTGCTAAACGTCCGGGGTTAAGCGAGGTAAGCGGCCAGGGGCGGGGCGTCAGCGCTCGGCTCCGCCCCCATGCGCTACTGGCTGGCTCCGCCCCGCACCAGTGAGTGACGGGACTCCGGGGGCGGGGCGCAGTCACCGCTTCCGCCAGGCCATGGGGCCGCGAGTGCTGCCGCTGTTGCTCCTGCTCCTGCCGGTGCTGCTGCTGTTAGCACTGCTGTGCGAGGCTGAGGAGCGCACGCCTCCGTCGCCGCGCCCCGTGGAGACCACGTTGTCGTCACTGCAGGCCGTGACGAACGGAAGCAAGCCAGACGCACTGCACAACAGCACGCATCCGGGGCCGCCGGGCTCGCCGGGCTCTCCGCTAATACGCTCCTTCTACGTGCTCACGGGCTTCTGTGGCCTGGTCGCTATCTACTTCCTCATCCGGGCTTTCAGGTGCGTCAGGCGCACGCCGCCGCCTCTCTAGCGCGCCAATCAGCGCGCGCCTCGCTCCGCACGTACTGCGGTGCGAGATCCCTGGTCTTCCGGAGGAGCAGGCGTGGGCTTTTTCGCGGCGGCGTCACGTGGTTTGGGTGCGGGGGGGGGCGTCGGTCACGTGATGCCCTGGTGTTTCGTGCCGCGGCGGCGGCGGTGCGGATGTCGTTTCAGCAGAAGTAGCAACCAACGCTGCAGTGTACTTTTGAAGGGCGGGAGCATGCGCCGGCTATATGTCCTTATCTGTACCCCCTCTGCTGGGCGACACCCACCAGTCCAAACTGGGCCTGCGACCCCTGCCAATACTCTCACGACTGCGGACTCTTCTTCCTTCCCCGCGGCCCACCCGTTTCTTGGTTCTGGTTCGGGCCCACAGCTTCCGCTTTTCGCTCCCTGTCCGGGGCTGATCCCCGGAGGACCTTTGCAACACAGAGGTGACCATGTCCAGACGCTTTAAATTAGGGGCCTGTCTGTGCCCAACTGACACTCTTGTGGGGGCAGTGCTCTTGTTCTGAGCACTTGACCTTCTTTGCATCTGCCGCAGAAGGTCCTCCTCCTTTCTCTGTTGGCAGTCAGGAGCTTTCGGCCTGAGACAACCCTCAGTTCGGTGTCTCTGACAATCCCCTCACCCTTGAGACTTAATTATCTCATCAGTGGAGTGAAACGACAGCGCCCCCTTCCAGAGGTCCTCCTGGCCCAGGGGCCCACCAAGGGAGGCGTCCACCCCCTGTTTTCCGTATAAGAGCAGCTTATAGTCACTAACGGTTAAAGAGACACAAGATTCACATAATTACATGAGAGGCCTTCACAGCAAGGCTTCAGGGATGGAGCAGAAGAAACTGAAAGCAGAAACCAGGGAGGGATCATGGGGGGAATAGGGATGGGGTGGCACTGCCCACAGAGGTGACCAGAGATGGCCACTGATGGCACCTGGGACTGCTTCCAGGTTGAAGAAGCCACAGCGGAGAAGGTACGGCCTCCTGGCCAACACCGACGACCTCACCGAGATGGCCTCTCTGAACAGTGACGAAGAGACCGTCTTTGAGACAAGGAACCTGAGATGGTAGCGTAGCCCTGCCCCCATCGCCCTGGCTCTGGGTGGGTGGGCAGGTGGGTAGGGTTGGAGAGGCATGAAGTCTGCGTGCTTGGCGTCATCCAAGTAACCACAGCCCAATCGAAGGCTGCACAGTCTTGTGCAAGACATGACCCCCGCAAGCCTCAGTTTCCCATTTCTTTAAGATGAGAAAGTACTCCAGTGCTTGAGTCAGAGCTCTGGGCCGGGCCCTGAAGACCATGGTCCGCACTGCGGGTGCTGTGGAGGGGGGTGGGTGTGGTCTCCTGGCCCCAGGATGAGCATCGTGTGGGGAGTGGGGAACGGGGAAGGGGGCTGGACTGAGGATGCAGAGGCTGCTGGCACAGAGCCTGGCCTGAGCCTGAGCAGGGAGTGACGTCTGTCCAGCCCCAGCTTGTTGGGGCGCAGGCATGGAGGCCGGACCAGGGGACAGTTCTGATTTCCTGGCTCCCCAGGGGAACCGTTGAGATGCTGCTATAGCTTTCCTGGTCTTCTGCCATCCCTGTCTGGGAGACGCCCTTGTCCCAGGTCCACAGGCAGAGCTAAGCAGGCTGAGGGAAGGAAATACCATTGGCCCTGGGGGCAGGGACTGGACAGGTGAGAAGCTCCTGGCATGTGGAGGGTGAACCCTCAGGCACAGCTCCACACCTCTCACCCCTGCCCATCATCTTCCAGATGCTCAGGCTGGAGAGGTGGTGTTTCCAGCCACCTTGAGCGAAGGACAGAGATGGGGGGCCCACTCCCAGGGCCGGTACACCCCCGATTCTGCAGCTGGCCTGAGAGCTCGTGTGGGGACTGCCCTGCCGGCCTGAAGCAGCCTTGGCCTTCCACCTGGACTGGACCACCCACGATGCCAGGTGGAAACCAGAGGGACCCTGGCAGCCCCACCCAGGGCTCTGAGGCCTCCTGGTCAGACTGTGACTTGTTCTGCTGACTCCGCCCCACGGGGACACAGCAGCCCTGAGGTGAGGCCTGGCAAGCGAGTGAGCCGAGGGACCTGTTTGGGAGTGCCTTCCTGCTTGGTTGGGGACAATAAAGGCAGCAGTGGCTCTTTGACTGGCACCCTGCACCACACTGGGCCAGACCTGGCATCCCGGCTCACAGAGCAGGTACCCGCCATCCTTGACCACACTGGCCTCCTTTGGCCTCACCCTCAGCCGTGCAGAGGGTCTGGGGGAGTCCCACAGCATGAACAGGGAGGGGGTGGATCTGCCCGGCTCACTCTTCTGTGCTATGTTCAGCCTGGGACCCTCGCCTCACCCCACTCACACCCCCAGCACCTTTGCTGCCTCTCCCTCATCTGCCTCCCAGGGATTCGTTGCTGAACCTGGCCCATCCTGGGACCTCTCGTTCCCAATGATGGGCTATGTGGGTTTTCCTGTGGGCTTCGTCTTCCCGAGACCCACTGTATCTGGGAGGGTCCAGCTTTGTCACCCCTGCTCCCTGTAAATCGATCTTGGAGAGTCGGAGGGGAGGGGCTGGTTGGGGGCCTCCTGCCGTCACCACAGCCATGTCATTAGAAGGAGCTGCCACCAGGTGGCAGCCTTGCGCTGCCTGGTCTCTGCTCTGCTGGGCCCAGGTGTGGCTTGGGCTCCCCAACAACTGTACAGGTGGGGGGATAGGTCTCTCTGGGGCCTCTTTTTTTTTTTTTTTTTTTTTTTTTTTTGCCTCCTCCCGAGCCTCACCTTGTCTCCATGTTCACTGTGGGGTGGGTATTAGGACCCATCACCGCCTTGAGCCTGTCCACAGCCCGCCGACCAGCCTTGCCAGGGCTGAGCCTGGGTCCCGGCCCATTGCCAGGTACAGAGGCACCATCTCTGTCATGGTGAGCTGGTCCCAGCTTCCTTGCTATCTGCCTTCCAAGCTCCACTCACATTTCCCTTTCCCCCTCCAGTGCCCAGCTGTCCCTTCCAGGAAGTCTTCCTTGACTGTTCCCAGCTCCCCCTGCCCCCCAAACACCATTCTTTGCAGACACTCCAAGGTTGAGGTGAGGCCAGAGTCCTTGGGAGGCCCCGAGGTGTCCACGGCCCCTGCCTCTCGGGCCGTGTGGCTGTCCTCTCCCCATCTCCCAGCCCTTCTCTCCCGAGCATGTCTCAGCCGCCTCCCTGCTTGTGTCCGTCTGCACAGCCTGTCCCTTGGCCTCCCTTCGTTTCCGCCCGTCTCTCTCAGCTCTCCGTCTCTCCATGTCTGACCCACTGGGACATGCTTTTAACAGGCGCGCAGACACTGTGCCGCCCCCCCCCCCCCCCCGCCCTATGATCTGCGCCCCTCTCCGACAGCTCTGAGCAGTTTCTCGAGCTTCAAAAGGCACATTAATTACTCTAATGAGGTCAGGAGAGACCCCGCGTTTGCCATCCGAGCTGGGAACACACTGCCCGCCCTCAGCCTGGCTGCCTCCTGCTCACCCCCACCAGGCAGGGAGGGACGCCCCGATGCGTCCAGGCCCCAGTGCCTGTCAACGCCCGTCAGCCCCACCGCAACACCCCCCCCCGTGTGTTAGTGTGTTAGTGTCGAGTAATTGGCAGCCCCGCCAAGGTTAATGCACTATTAGCAGGAAGTTCTCGCGGCTAAAAGCTGGGAGAGGGGCCTGTCAGCGCAAGATGAAAGGCCCGCGTCCCGGAGGCTCGGGGGCCCGCGTGTGCGTGTGCACACGATATGAGCACGCGAGGGGCTCTTGGCGCCTCCCTCCACCTCACGTGGTACAGGGCACACGCACAGGCCTGCACGCGCTTGGGGTCACCTGCGGCAGGGCCCAGTGGGTGTGCAGTCGCGTGCCCAGGGTCCAGCTGGGGCCCTCGAGGCCCCGCCCGCTGCACCCCTTCCGCGTGCCAGCTGCTCGCGTAGCAGAGCCGTTCCCTCAGCTCTGCGCAGGTTGGGGGCTCTGGCTCCCAGCTGACCGCTCTGTGGTTTCTCCATCTCAAGAATGGGGATGGGCGGAAGCTGGTGAGGCTGGACGCCTCGGACTCATTAAAGGGGTGGCCTGTGGCCGGCTGCCTCGGGGCGGCAGTGGGTGGGGATCGGCGTATTGTGTGGGTTGGGGGGCTCCCCCAGACTTAGCCCCAGTGCCCAGCAGTGCCACATCCCACTCACTGGGAGTCAACAGGCGGGGCAGCTTGCTGCCTTGGGGTTCCTGGGACCCTGCCCTCCATGGGGGCTCAGCGCCTCATCTTCCTTCTTCGGGGGTCTGAGCTGCCACCCCCCTCCATGATGTCCTGGTCCCGGGCAGGTGAGGCTGTCCAGGTGTACCCAGAGCTACACTGTGCAGTACAGTAGCCATGTGTGGCTGTCCTGTTCACACGAGAAGTGAACCGTGAAACTGACCTGCTGCCCGTCACTCCGGCCACACTCCGCCTGCCTTGTAGGCAGGCACAGGAGCCGCAGGCACCTGTGTGGGGCGCTGCAGGTCCTGGACGTGGCCGTCCCAGGAGGGCTAGCCCCGGCCTGGCAGGTGGTCGCAGTGGAAGGCTGGGGGCTGCCCAGCCTTGGTGCGCGGGGGGCGGGGAGGAGGGCAGGGAGGGAGCCAGCAGGGACGAGGGGCCTGTTCAGGGCCGCAGTGGCCTTGGCAGCTGCGGGAGTTGGGCTGAGCCAGACGTGAGGGTGGGAATTTTTACCAGCAAGAGAAAGGAAGAGGCTTTTATTTCCCTTGGTGAAAACTGACAGCCTGGGGGGGTTCTCCTCGACCCCCACCCCAAGTGCAGGGTGGGCTGGTCCCGCTCTGACCAGGGTCAGTGGAGTCCCCGGCAGCCGGGGCCCCGTGCTCCTCACCACCCCTTCCCGCCGACCCCCGCGGGGCTGCGGCGTCTAAAACCTGCTGGAGCAGGCGGCGAATTTGGTCCCATTTGTTCTGTGATGAGAAGTTTCTCCCCGCGTATCTTTAGCCTTCCCCACAGCTCTGTGCCTTTGAAGGCCGAGGGCGTGCTGGACATTGATCCCCAGCCTTGAGGACTTGTCCTGCGGGGCAGGTGGCAGGGGTAATGGGTGGGGTCAGGGGGCCTTGGGTGCTGGGCATGGGTGCTGAGCACAGGCCAGAGGCCAGGTCAGGGCCTGGCTGAGACAAGACCCTCCCTGCGTCTGTGATAGACCTACAAGACCTGAACCCAAGACACATCCCTGTACCCAGGCTGGGCCTATTGTCTGGCTCTTGGCCCCAGAGGAAGCTTGCTTCAGAATGACCCCTGACCCCAACTGCGCTCCTGCCCAGGCTGGAGGCTGGGACGCCCCCAGCTCTGGGAGGGGACAGGACCTCTTGGGTGCCCACAGGGGCTGTGGCCAGGCAGTTGCTTTGTGCCCCCGCCCCCACCTTGCCCGGGGCAAGGCCTTGTAGCAGCCCACCCCTCCCCTCCCTGGTCCTCTCCTCCGGGCACATGCCTTTGTTCCTGTCCCTGCTCCCGCTCTGACCTTGAGAGAGACAAAAACAGAAGGAAAACGGAGCTTCTGCTCAAACCCGCCCGCGGTGGCAGCTCTCGCAGCGGTGGCCCCTGCATGCAAATGAGCCGACCCACCACCGGCCTTTGCCGAGGAGGTCCCCTCTGCTTGCTGTGCCCTTCCCACTCCCGTGCGTGGGTCCACTCCAGCTGGGCGTGACAGAAGAGCCTCTGCCCCATCGGTGAGATCCCATCCAGCAGGAGGGGGCTTGCCCAAGGGCAAGGGGAGCTCCTGGAAGGGCCTCCTTGGCCAGGCAGGACGCTGGGTTGAATGGGCAAGCCGGCACCCCCAGGACCTTGGGTCCAGCCGTCAGGCCTCTGCTCAGGAGGAGGCTGGCCCTCTGTCCCCAAAGAGCTAGACAGCCCTCCCAGGAATGTCCGGGATGCTGGCCGAAGGCCCTGCCAGGTGCCCTCAGCCACCTCTGTGCCTCCGGGGCCTGGCCTGGCCACCACCTGTTGTCAAGTTCCCACCTCTTCCGTGGAACCATAGGGCCAGCTCTGGGGTGGCCGAGTGCAGACTGCTCAGACGACAGGACCCAGAAACCAGAACACCAGGACAGACAGGCTAGGCTGCCCCTGGGGGCAAAGGACTGAAAACCTTGTCCTGCGGTGTTTGAGGGCACAGGGCAGGACAGGCCTATTTAACGGGAAGCACTCCAGGTCAGAGAAGTAGCTCAGGGGACATGTGGCACACTCCCGCCACGTAGTGTGGCCGGGGTAGGCCCGCCTGGCATCCTCGCTGTGCCTGGCCGAAGGCTGGTCCACTGATTTTTGGCCTCTCATGGTTCGCTTCGATTATCTGTCATGTGAGACTTCTTGGAGCCTTTGGCTCCCAGACCCTGCGCCCGCCTGGGGGACACGGAAATACCCAGAAAGGAGGAGCCAGGCTGGGCACCATTGACATTGTCCAGCCAGCACTTGGTGACAGTGTACCTCCTCACACGCCCAGTCAGCGGGAGGCTGTGGCATGACTAAGGACAGAACTAGAGGTCAGACCCCAACTCCTTGCCGCATCGCCCTGGGGAGAGGTCACCCCAAGTCCCTCAGGGATTCCACGCCTTTGAGGTGCTCCATCTACCCGAACCCCCTTCCAGCCCTCCTTGCCCACGGGACCTTTCCTGTGTGTGCACTTGTGTGCTACAGGTGCTGGGTGAGAAAATGGGCCACGAGGCTGCCAGAGGGGGGGGGAAGTGGCAGGGGTGGGGGGGAAGGGGGACTTCCGTTCAGTCCACTGCTAAACTCTCCCACCGGCGAAGGGGGTGCTGGGAGTTGGCCCAACCTGGCCTAGGATGCGGGGTCTGGGTTTGAATGAAGGGTGAGGTGTGTGTGGGGGGGACTCATCTCTACTCCTCCAGCTCCTCGCACTGGCCAGGCGCTGCAGACGGGCTTGGTGGCCTCAATGGAGGTGACCTAGAGGACCTCAGGGACTCTGGGTCAAGGCCACGTGTTGAAGTTGGGAGTCACCGGGCCAGGACCCTGGTGATCCGGGCCACCGGCCTTGGGACGCTTCGGGTTGGAGGAGGGGGGGCGGTTGGTGCGGGATCCCCTGCCCTCCCCCGCGTGGCCAGGGCACGGCAGGAGGGGGCGCCCGCGGCCCTCCCGGAGCTCGGCGGGACAAAGGCCGGAGCCCCAGCCCCTCCCCAGCGGGTGCGGCGGCGGCGGCCCGCGCTCTGAGAGTCCGCGCGGCCGGGCCGGCGCCCGGGGCGACCCCGGCGCCCCGCCCGCCGCCGCCTGACTTCTCGGCCCCCGAGGTCGCGCGCGCCCAGGCGGGGCGGCTGGGGATCTCCAAGCGCCGGCGCGCCCTCCTCCCGCCCGCCCCGCGCCCGCCCGCTCGGCGGCGGCGGCGGCGGCGGCGGCGGAGGAGGCGGAGACGGCTGGCAGGCGGCGGCCAGGCGAGCGCGGCGGCCGGACCGGGGCCATGGCGCCCGCGCAGCGCCCGCTGCTGCCCGTGCTGCTGCTGCTGCTCTTGCCGCCGCCGCCCTTAGCGCGCGCCGAGGACGCCGCCCGCGCCAACGCGGACCGCTACGCTGTCTACTGGAACCGCAGCAACCCCAGGTGAGCGCGGCCGCGGGCGGGGACAGCACCGGGGCGGACGGGGGTCCCGGACGCCCCCACGCCGGGCCGGGCCGCCCTGCCCTGAACTCCGGGCTCCGCCCGCGCGCGCTGCCTCCGGCGTGGGGGCGCCCGGTCCTCGCTCGCGGGAGCCCCCGGGGAGCCTCGGCCTCCCCCGGAGTTTGGGGGACTCGCGCCCCGTGTGCATTCTCCCTTTAGGGTGCCTCACTGCCATGCAGTCTCAAGGGACTTGTGCCCAGCATGCCCCAGAGTGCCGCCGTCCTGGGAGTTTGGGGAACCCCTCTGGCACCCGCAAAGCTGTACAGCCTTAAGTTCTCTCCCGGACTTGGGGGACCCCTCATCCTCGGGTCTCTCCAGGGAACCCTCCTTTGGAGTTGTTGGGGATCCCCAGGGACATTGGCATGGAGCTGCTCCAGGAGCTGGGAGACCGGGGTCCCCCAGGGCAAGGAGTCAGCGGACATATTCAGCCAGTGGGTCCCCAGATAACTTGGGGAAGTTGGAATGTCCCTCCCTACTGACCCGAAGTCCACCTTCACTCCAGGGACCTCTGTTCCCCCTTCTGAGGTACCAGGGGTATTTGGGGTCAGTCCCGGAGTCTTGACCAGGTGGGACCCTCTCCCCGTTCCCCTAGTGCTGGTGGGGAAACTGAGGTGCAGAGGGGCTGAGTGGCTGGCTCAAGGTCACGGTGGGGGAGCAGAGCTGGAGCAGGGACCGGGTGGCCTTGTGCCCAGCCTGCCACGCCTGGCCAACACGCCTTGTGCCCCACCTGCCTGCACGACCTCACACCGGGTGCTGAGCACAGTTTGGGGGACAGCAGAAGCCCCTGTTAGAGCGAGAAAAGTTTGCTGGTGACTGACCACGGCCTGGACACCAGCATAAGCTGCTGGGCCGTCCCTGGGTCTCGAAGGCTGGAGCGGGCTGGGGGTCCCACGGGAGATGGGGCTGCCAGGTCCTGGTGCTCCATCCTCACCCCCAGCACTCGGGGTCACACTGTGTTCCCATGTGGCTGGGCTGCATTGGGGGGGGGGAACCGAGGGACCGGCCTCCCCACTCTGCTCCCTTGCCACTGGTCACTTCTCTGTTGCCATGTGCTGGCCCAACTGCGCCCTGAACCTGCTGCCCTGCACCGCCCTCCGGCCTCAGGCAGAGTCGCAGAAAGGACAGCGTCCGAGGGGCTCTGGCACAAGAGCGCTGGTCCCCGTCCTGGGGACGGGGAGCGCGCCCAGCTCCCCCTCAGCGCCTCTGCTGCCGGGTCGGACCCCACACCAAGGCGGGCTGGCCGGGCCACCAAGGAGCCGTCCCCAGTCCCCTGCGTGGCCGGCCACCGGTCACATGTGGCTTTGATTAAGGCTCCTCCCTGCGGCGGCCGAGCGGGGAGCCCAGCGGCCCAAGTTTTCGGTTTCAGCTCCAGAATCCCGTCCCCGGCATGGCCTGTCCTTTGTTCTAGGAAACGCCAAACACACAAGGAGCCCGCGAATGGGGACAGCCAGGGGTCGCCGGGGTCGCCGGGGTCGGCCTCACCTGCTGCAGGGCCAGGCTGCCCGCAGGGTCCCGCCAGGGGAAGGAGACACCGGTCCCGGCCCCACTGGCCACTTGGACACCTCCTGCTAATGCCCGGACAGCCCTGCTCTGACCAGCCACCCGAGGGGAGGCACCGTCACTGGGCGCAGACCCCGGCCGGCAGGGCGTCTCGTCTCCCTCTCCCCTTCCTCCTCCTCCTGCCTGGGACGTCCTGGGAGGGAGGGCGCCTTCCTGGCATCTCGTGATGGGACTGGGGTCTGGCCGGGTTCAGACTGGGGCTCCGGTCATTGCAGAGGTCGGGGGCTCGGCCAAAGGGGCCACGGAGCCTGGGGACCTCTTGGGAGGTTTGGTGTCCTGGGCAGCCGGACCAGGACCGGTGCCCGGAGACCAGGTGTTCCAGGCACAGGAGGAGGGAGAGGATGGGCCTCGGGGTGCAGGGTGCTTAATTCGGGGACCGCGGCACCGGAGAGGGGCACACAGGGTTGGGGATCATGAGCCAGTCTCAGGAACAGAGTCGAGAGACAGGCCTGGTCAGAGACATGCAAGGATAGGGTCGAGTCGGAGCTGGGTGGGGGCATTCGGGAGACGGGGACACAGGGCGGGGGGCCGTGCCTGAGAGGGGCGCTCACAAAAGGCACCATGAGGAAGCGACAGAGCCAGGCTGGGCGGTTCTCTTCGGCAGGGGACGGAGGGGCCGTACAGGAGCCAAGGGACAGATGGGCTCCAATGGGGATGGCCAGGCACTGCGGTGAGGCCGGCCACTTGGCCAGAGGGCCTGGGACCTGCCCTGAGGCTGTGGGTGGCCGTTTCCCAAACGCGTCCTCTGCCCCGCAGACCGCTTCCGGCACGCAGGTGGTCGCAGCCATGGCCGAGCGAGCCCCACACCCGCCCCCACGCCGTCACACGGGTCCCACCGCCTGTCCAGCACCCGGCATCCCCACCAGCCGCCATCCGTCCCCGGCCTGGCTGCTGGTCATCTCCGGGCCTGTCCCCAGCCCGGCCGCCCACCCTCGCCTGGCCCAGCCACGGGCCAAGTGTAGGGCTGCGTGTGCCTCTGCATCGGGGTCCGTGCATGTCTGAGCGTGTGGGGGGCGTGGGGGCTGCAGGCTGTGCCTGCACATGTCACGGCATGTGCTCCCCAACATGCGGGGGTCCTGGGGGCACCGGGAGGTGCATGTCTGTTTGGCGCACACGCCTGTCCGCGTGGCAGGGTGACGCGTGTGCCGGTGTGTGCGTGGCGTGTGTGCACAAGTATCTGTGAGTGCCTGAGTGCAGGCGTGTGGGGGTGGGTACATGCGTGTTTGCAGGAGCGTGTCTGGTGTCTGGGCTACATGCGCATGTGTGTGACGGGGAAACGCGTGTCCGTGTGTGGGCTGTGTGTTTGTGTGTGTCGTTAGCGTGTCTGCGTGTGCAGCCTTGCAGATGACGGCACAGCCGACCCCCTGCCCACCCAGCCGGCTCCCCACACAGCTTCTCTGCTCAGGGACGCGTCCAGGTCCCCCGGGCCCCGTGCTGCATGTGGTGCAGAGGGGCCATCGAGGTTGAGATCGGGCACCCTGCAGGGTGCCCGCCAGCCCCCAGCCCCCACAGGCCACGTCCCCCTGGAACAGCCCAGTGGGGAGATGAGGGCTCGGGGAGGGTGCGCCCATGTGGAGTGGGGCCTCCGGGGCCTCGGTGGGGGGGGGGCGCAGCTCTGAGGGGGCAATGCCGCGTTTTCGCGTTTTGCCGCATGAGGCTTTTTTGTTGTGTTTGAAAGAAGCTCGTCCAGCCCGCTTGGGGAGCTTGAAGAGTGAGACCGGGCAGGTCTGGGGACTTGGGGACAGAAGGTGGGGTCCAGGGTGCCGTGGGGGGGCAGACGCGGATTCGGGGGTCCCAGAACCACGGGAGTGAGCTCGGGTGGGCAGCCTGGCTATTTGGAGCCCCCGCACCTCCTCTGTGAGGCAGGGGCCAGCAGGCTGTGCCCCGTGCGATGGCAGAAGCAGGCCGGCCTGCTCCGAGGGGCTCACGGGCCCCCACAGAGGTGGGGAACCAAGGCAGTCCCGTGGGCGAGAGGAGGGACCTCTAGGCCGCACATCTGCAGTGGCAGCTCCCGTCCAGGGTGGGGACAGCAGTGTAGGGACTGGCAGTCGTGAGGGGCCCCCACCTGCTAAGGGCCTGGGCTCCCTCTATCCGGGTTGAAGCTGGGCATGCAGGCCTCCTGGGGTCTGCTGGGCCGGCAGGGCCACCGGGCCTTGGCCTAGGTCCCTGTGCACCATGGAACCCTCGAGCAGCCTCAGCAGAGAGGCAGAAGCCAAGGCCGGGGGCAGAGGCTCAGCGCCAGCCACGGGCTCAGCCAGGGTTGGCCGCCTCCTGCCCAGGTCGGCAGGGCCAGTGAGAGCTTGGTGTCTCCAGCTTTCGGGCCCCCCGCAGAGGTCCCTGTGACGTTCCTGGGTCCTCGGGTCACAGGCAGAGGCAGCACTTGTCCTGGGGGCGGCAGGTGCATTAGTGAGGGGCCGGAAGCAGGTATTTCCTTCCCGCAGCATCTGCAGGCCCCGGCGCCAGGCCAGCTGGGGGTCCCAGCCCTCAGCCAGGTTTCCCCCGAGACCCCACTTCCCCTTTCCTTCCGCCTCAGGCATGGGCAACATGGCCAGCCGCACTCCATGGCATTGCTGTGGGGGTTTCTCTCTTCAAAGGTAGGTACAGAGGAAGGTCTGGCTGTGCCCCCACCCTGTGGGGCAGGCGCCCCACGGTGCCCCCATTTCACGGGTCCGAGAACACTTGTCATCCATGGCTGCAGGGCAGCCAGGCCAGTTGGACGTCGTGCCTCCTCCAAGAGGCAGCTAGGCGGGGTCTGGCCGAGGAGTATGGGGGACCCTGCATTGCGCACGCGCTGGGGCGCGAGGGGTCACCAAGACAGGCACCCGGCAGAACGTGCCCCCAGGCTGGGCCCGGGGCGGGGCTGACCCTGCTCCACCCTTCACGGCCTCCCGGCCCCCCGTCCCCCCCTTCCTTCAGCTCTGGGGCCCCCACACCCGGTGTAGCTCCTGCAGCCGCAGGGCCATAACTGCCCTTTGAACTTCTGCCACCTCGGGCTCTCGTTGTCCCTGGGGCTCTGCCCCCACCCCCACTGGGGAACGTGTCCTTGGCACCTCCTCGGAACTCTGGCTTTGGCGCGCTGGGGGCCTGCAGAGAGGTGCAGCAGGGACCGGCAGGCTCTGCCCCACTTGGGTGCGGGACGGGCGCACGGGGCCCTGGCAAGCTGTCCACCCCCCCGTGCCTCAGTTTCCAGTCTGGGAAGGAGGCACAGCCCCCACCCCTGTTTCTGGTGAGATCCCTAATTGGTTGCTTTGCTGGTAGTGTCTAATGACTTGACAGTTGCCCAACTGGAGCTAATTAGCTGCTTGCTGGGTGGCTGCGGGGAGGGGTGGCTGGCAAGGTTGGGGTGCCCGTGGAGGGTGGGTTGTGGAGCCTTGACAGGCGAGGAACAACTTCAGGCCGGGAGGGCCGCCTGGAAGAGTAGGCATGGACAGGGTGAGCAGGTGGGGGTGAAGGTGTGGCTGGCGGGGCGGGGCTAGGAGGTCTGAAAGCCTCCAAGAGCCCTCTGTCTGGGAAAGACCCACGTCAGTCATTAACCCCTTAGTGAGAATTTCAGACTGTCTCAGCCGCTCCCACAGAGTATCTGCACATTAGGCTGAGGCAAGAGTGGAGGGACCTGAGGCTTTGTCTGACATGCCTGACACCAGGCGTCCTCCGTTTGGGGGTTGGGCTCCGCCCCTGCAGAGTTACCACCTTGAGTGCGGCGAGGCGCTGACTCGAACCCAGGAATGCCAACGCAGCAAGGCCACCGCCGTTTCAGAGCCAAGCAGGGAAGAAGTGGCGCACTCAGGCGGCCAGAGCTCGGGGTGCTGGGGGCTTCCCCTGGGACACGTCTGCCTGGGCTCCTCGCCTCCCCACGGCCGGGGCGGGGCACTGTCTGCTACCCATGACCCTAAAAACCTCAGAGACCTCAAAGTCTTGGCCTTTGTTCTATCACGAAACATGTATTGAGCGCCACTGTGTACAGGGCCCATGCAGGTCACGGGGAAGGGGCCAACCCCATGGTCCGGGATGGCAGGCCATGGAGGTAGAAACGTGATGGAAGCCTGATGAGGCGGGGGAGGAAGGGGAGCATTCTAGGCGGTGGGAACGGCATGTGTAAAGGCCCCAGGGTGCAGACAGGAACAGCCAGGAGGCTGGTGTGGCTAAAAGGAAGTGACCTGGAAGCAGTCCAGGGCGATGGGGTTGGGGGTGTCAGGGGGACACGGAGCCTCGTGGGCCTGGGAGGACTGTGGGTTTTACTCCGCCGTGAGGGTGGTTTTGAGCCAGTGGATCACAGAGTCTGACTGACGTTCAGAAAGGTGAGCCCTGGATTCGGGAGGCCAGGAGCCTGGTGGCCGGGGGACCAGCCTCTGAGCCAGCAAAGTGGCCTCGGCCTCCAGTGCCTTTCGGAAGGTGACCGGAAGAAGAGCATGATGGGTGTGTCTGCGCAGGGGGAGGCAGCGGGGTGTAGTGGGGGACGCAAGCAGAGGCGGACGGGGAGAAAGGGTCATGCTGTGGCTCCACCCTGCAGAGAGCCAGGCCTCATGCGCATCCCCAGCTATCGTGCTGGGGACGGGAGGGGAAACTGAGGCCGGGGGAGGTCGGGGGTCAGGATGGCAGTGCCTCCAGCCCGGCACCTCCCCATACACACAGTTCCCCCATCACTGTCTCCCCCACAGGGCTGGCCTGGGTGCGGGCTCGTCCCTGGACGGCCACCCAGCCATAGCCGTCATTGATTGGTTGATCAATGGGGCTTTCAGTGGGGCTGGGAAGGAGTGAAAATCACTTTTCAAACAGCCTGGAGCAGCTTCTGCATCGATCAAACCCAAGGGGCTGGAGGACACGCCGGTCAATGAAACGCCCGTGCCCCCCCCACCAGGGGGCAGCCCAAGGGATGGCCAAGGTCCCAGGCTGACCCTGTCCTGGCCCAACCCTGTCCCAGGCTGACCCTGTCCTGGCCTAGCGCTGGTCCCAGCCTAATCCTAGTCTCAGCCCGACCCTGTCCCGGCCTGACCCCACTTCCTGATTCTCGCTGCCAGAAACGTTTACTCTATGAACACTCTCCCGCCTCTGTGGGGGTGGGATGAGCTCCCCGACCCTGGATGAACCCAGCGGGGCAGGGGCTGGGGGACAGTCTGCTCCCTCTTCTCCCAGACCTGAAATTCCGTGAGGCTTGACTTCAACCACAGCCTCGAAATCACCCCTCCAAGGGAAACTGAGACTCCAGGGAGGGTCTCCTCCCTGCCTCATTTCCAGCTCCAGGGGTCCCAGGAGCCCTAAGCCCCGCCTGATGCAGCATCTCAGGGGCAGTGGGGGCCAGCCGCTGCCATCTGATAATCTGGCCGCCCACTCCGGTGCCCGCTGTGCCAATCAGCGCACCCGGCATGGGGGCCAGGCGGTGCTCCCTCCCGCAGGCTGGGGCGGCTGGCAGGCCGGGCACAGTGCAGCGGCAGGGCTGGGATCCCAGCGGCCTGCACCCTCCCTGGTGCGTCCCTCGCTGGGCCTCAGTTTCCCTGCCTGTGCAGGGAGGGAGGAGATGGGGGAGCCTGCCCTCCAAGCCTCCATGCTCAGGTCTTTTATGTGCTAATAAGCCCCTCTCCGGAGGCCCCCCTTGTCCCCCCTCGACCAGGCTGCGTTTGCATGACAGGGACCCAAGGGACCACGTCAGGGAGATCTAAGGGCTCCTGGCGCTGTAGCCCCAGGCAGTGACGGAAGGGGAGCTGCCCGGCCCTCGCTCAGCTGACCTCCATCCTAGGAAGACAAGGCCGGGTCGGGAGGGCTCCCCTAGGAAGGGATGGATGGCTTTATAGGACAGTCTAAGGGCACCTCCTGGGCAAAAGCTGGGAGACCAGCTGGAGGCGGAGGTGTCAAGGGTGGGGAACCTGGTGGGGTGATCTGGCACTTGGGGGACAGCTGCTGGGCTGGGACTCAGCTGCACAGGACGGAAGGGGTGGGGCTGGGGGTCCAACCCAGGGCATCTCTGAGCTGAGCTGAGCTTGGGAGGGAGAAGCTGAGGCGTTATTCACTCCAGGCCCTGGCCCCTGCAGGGAAACTGAGGCTCAGAGTGGGGGCAGAGCTTGCCCCAAGAGGGTCCCCACAGCGGGTGGTGTCCCCGCCCGCCCTGGGTCTTCCTGGCAGGCAGGGCTTCCTGGCAGGCGGATCTGCAGACGAAAGCTAAGGAGACCGCAGGTGATGGGCATAATGGGGGGCCCTCTGGAGGATGGGGCACAGAAGTCAAGCAGTAACAATGTTTTGGGAGGACTTCCCGGCGGGGGTCACAGCTCGGTGCGGGGCCTGTTTGCCACAAGAAGGGCCCAGATGTCGGGCCTGGGGCTGGGGGGCGGAGGGGCGTCTCGGAATCACGTGGCACCTGCTCTTTGCATGTTACCCAGAATGCCTGGTGGCAGCCCCTCTCCCCAGCGCCCACCACATTGGGGCCTGGTGGGGCGGATGCCGGGCGGGAGACCGTGATCTTCCGCCGCGGCACATCCCTGGGCTTAGAGTCCGCTCCGTGGCCTCCTAAGACCGCCTCCCACTTCCCGGCGCTGACCACGCCCCTCCCCGGCCCCGCCCCGGTGGCCCCGCCCCGCGGTGACCGCAGGCCCCCCCCAGGTCCACGTGGGCGCCGCGGGCGACGGCGGGGGCTACACGGTGGAGGTGAGCATTAACGACTACCTGGACATCTACTGCCCGCACTACGGGGCGCCGCTGCCGCCGCCCGAGCGCATGGAGCACTACGTGCTGTACATGGTCAACGGCGAGGGCCACGCCTCCTGCGACCACCGGCAGCGCGGCTTCAAGCGCTGGGAGTGCAACCGGCCCGCGGCGCCCGGGGGCCGCTCAAGTTCTCCGAGAAGTTCCAGCTCTTCACGCCCTTCTCTCTGGGCTTCGAGTTCCGGCCGGGCCACGAGTACTACTACATCTGTGAGTGGGCGCGCGGCGGGGGTCGCGTCCGTCTCCTGCACGGTCCCCTCCTCCCAGCAAGCCCGGAACCCCATTGTCAGGGCCCCCACCTTGCAGGTGGGGAGGCAGGCTCAGTGTGGGGCCGAGATCACACACGACCTCGGAGGCGAGGGCTGCCCACCCGCACCACGCACCGTGCACCGAGAGGGGAAACTGAGGCATGCGGAGGCTGGTGGGCGAGGGCAAAGCCCATGTTCTGCCCAGCACGTCCTGGCTTGGGCAGGGGTCTCCCAGGCCCTCTCCGTGTCGCCCCCCCCACGGGCCTTGACATAGGGGGCGGGACCTGGCTCCTCGCCGTTCTGCCTCCCGCTGTGCCAATTAAACTCTACAAGGCTCCGTTGCCTTCTTTTCTGCTCCAGTTGGACTTTTCCCTTTTAATTTAGGGAAGAAAGGGATGGAGGAGGGGAGAAGGTGTTTAAATTCGCCCTGTAATATAAGAAAAATTACATTTTCTTTCCGAGACAGGAGTTTCATAAAGATAATTATCGTAATTATTACTCCTATCTCTGTGACGAATGTTATTCTTTTACGTGCTCTTTATCTCATCTCCCAGAGTGAGGGGACTGGGGTGGGGCCGGTGGTGGCCACAGAGAGGACAAGCCAAGCACAGGCAGGGACAGGCCCGGCTGTAGCTCTGTGGGTGTGCACCCACTGGCCCCATGAGGCCTCAGGCTGCTGTCTCCCCCAACCACCGTCATGGTCCCTGAGACCCCTCCCTCCCCACTCATGGGTGATGCTGTGGGCACCCCACCTCGGCCCCCCTCCGGTGCACTTGCCAGAAAGCAATAATGGTGGCGTTTTAGGCATGAAAACCCAGCATGCTTGCAGGTTCGTGTGACCTCTCCAGCGTGGGTCCTGCCTCCCTGCCAGGGCAACTGGCTTCTGCTGTTTCCCAGATGGAAATAATGGTCCCCAGAGCACCTACTGTGTGCTGACCGAGGTCTGGCTTCGGGGGAGGGGCTCGCGGACAAGCGCCTGGGCCATTTGGTTGCACTGACTTTTGGCTGATCAATTGAAAACAAACATTTTAATTCCTCACCTTCTGGCCTTACCCTGTGCTGCTCGTGGGGTGAGATGGAACTGGACACAGACAGATACCACCCGTCCCTGGGGTTAGGGTTTAGCAAAGGGAGGGTTAGGGGGAGTGTGAGGGAGGGCTTCTGGGAGATCAGGTCATCGTGTCTCGGGCTTCGATGCGCGAGTGGGAGTTTTTATGGGGCGCCGCCCTTGGGGAGGGGGCCGATGGCGCCGGAGCCCCCGGCCCTGGTCAGCCTGGCTCTTTTCTTCCAGCTGCCTCGCCGCCCAATGCCGTGGACCGGCCCTGCCTGCGGCTGAAAGTTTACGTGCGGCCCACCAGTGAGTGCTCAGGTCGGGCGGGACCCAGGCCCATCTGCGTGTCCTCGCTGGGGACCCACTGAGTGGCCAGAGGAGGCAAGGTGGCCACAGCACAGCCTCCGTGGTGGCCAGGGCAGGTCCCACCCCGGAGCCTAGGTTCCCCTCTGCCAGTCGGGACATTTTAAGCTGAGAGCGAAAGTCAAAGCCCATGTCCGGGTCCCCCGCTGCGGCCACTGCCCCTGAGAGCCACGTCGGGGAAATGTCCCAGGAGGGACGAGGGCCTGTGTTCTGAGCTTCTGAAACCTGGTAGCCACACCTAGAGACAAGGGGGCCCCGTAGCCTGGAGACGTCACCCGGGGGCCAGACACAGCTCAGTAAGGTGCCTGCTATTTGCCTCACCCTGCACTGCTGGACAGAGCTCCGTGCCCCGAGGGGCGGCCGGCTGAGACGGGGGTGGGGGCGGTGAAGTCCAGGTCCGAGGATGCTCCAGGAATCAGCGGGAAACAGGTGGGGCCACTGGCGGGGGGGGGGGAGGCTCCGGCCGCCGCTGACTGTCTTGTCTTTGTGTCCCCCAGACGAGACCCTGTACGAGGCCCCTGAGCCCATCTTCACCAGCAATAACTCATGCAGCAGCCTGGGCAGCTGCCAGCTCTTCCTCAGCACGGTCCCCATGCTCTGGACCCTCCTGGGCTCCTAGTCCCCGCCTGCAGGATGCCGGCCCCACCTGGACGGCCGCCTCCGAGACCAAATAGTGACGCCCACCTCTCCCAGACTGGTGCTGCTCCCGCCCGCAGGGACCGTCCGCCCACCCGGAACCAGCCTGGGGGAGGGGACAGGCACCGGACAGGACGCCCAAGTGGCTGTTGTCTGTCGGCATAGCCCCTGGCCAGGCCATCTCATCGGGGCGCAGGAGACCCTGAGAACCTGTTGGCGATGTTGTGTTTTTGTTTTTGTTTTTTAGAGTATTTTTCATGGTTGGATCAGAAAACTTGAATTTTTAATTTAATTTATTCCTCGCTGTCGCCAGTGATTTCGGGAAGGAAACAGAATGGACGGGGGGGGTCCCTGGCCCCCAGAGGACAGGGTTGGGGGACCCCTAGCCTGGTCACTCCATCTATTGGATCCTGGCTGGAGGTCACCGTGGACGCCCCCCAGGTGCCCAGGACAGGCCGGCCTGGGGCGGCAGGGTCAAGGCGACACCCCTGGATTTTGGCTCAGGCGTCCTAGCCCACCTCCCAGCCCCAGCCTCGCTCCTGGTGACTGGCTCCCACGGTGGAAACCTCCACTTTCCCACCAGAGCCCACCTCAGTCGCAGCCCCCTCGGAACACCGCACCCCCCACTCCCCAGCCTCGCGCCATCGTCCCCAAGGCCAAGATGTCACGTTTCTGTAAATAGAGCCAACGAGTATATACTGTGACTGATTCTTACTGGATTCCTGAGGATGGACTGGACGGTTTGTTTTTTCTCACCCTTCATGGGTGGGGGGGCTATTTTGGCGGGGGGGGCGGGGCGGGTGACTTTTTAGAATAGAAGCCTCACTTTGCAATAAGCTCGTTTGGCTATGGGAGCCCCTCCCTCTACTCTGTGACTAATAGTGTTTATAAGAAAACGGAACGAAAGAAAATGGGGGACGGGGGCACCACCCCAAAAAAAGAAGCCCCCTCCCGAAGACACTTTATTGAAGCAAACAGCGCATTTCTACGGATTTCGTATTTCTACCCGCCTTTCCTGCTCTGTGATTTATATATATTATATATAAATATATATGGTGCTTGGCTGCCGGGCCTGCCGAGCGTCGGCCGGGCACGCCAGCGGGGGGCTTTTGTAGGGGTCTGCGTGGGTGGCGGCAGGGCCTCCCCCGCTCCCATCTCGATCAACTTTGGATTCTGTATTTTTTTATAATAAAATGAGCGTAAACCTCGCCATGCGTCTGTTTGGGGCCGGCGACCCTAGTGTGAGGCCTGTTCTGAGCCCATAACTCGGGAGTCAGGTCCCCATGGGGAGGAGTGTCTCCGAGACTGGATCTTTGGTATTGTACACCGTCTTGGGGCCAGGC
The DNA here is from genome assembly GCA_003508835.1 of Eonycteris spelaea. Lineage (NCBI taxonomy): Eukaryota > Metazoa > Chordata > Mammalia > Chiroptera > Pteropodidae > Eonycteris > Eonycteris spelaea. Next base: position 3,205,563 of record PUFA01000182.1, read on the forward strand.
TCTGGGATGAGCATTTTATGGGGGGGCTGCATCCTTGCCACCCATGAGCCTCAGTCTTCCCCTGCCCCACCCACCCCTGAGAAACGGGAAAGAGCCCTCTGCCCGCGGGGCCTGCTGGGAGGATGGGGGGAAGCGATGGGCTGGCTCTGCGTACACAGCAGGGGCTTACAGGTGTCCCTCTCAGCATGTGATGGTTTCTTCCAAACCAAATTCTCCATCGTCAAGCTCTGCTGCTGTGTGACTCAGTTTCCCTAACTGTCTCAGCCCAGGGTGAGTTCCCTCTGTTGCCTCTTAATCCCTTTGTTTTGCAAAAGGCATGCATTCCTAGGTTGTAGGGTCCCAGGGGCCTTCACCCAGCCTCAAGGCAGACAAAGCCATGGAGAGGCTCAGGGCTCTCCACAGAGCTGGAGGGCTGGGGTCCCCGAGGCCGCTTGGGCCTCGGTGCCTTCCCCAGGACTGCAGCGTCCTGGGTACGCTTCCCCGAGAGGGAAGGCTCGCAGCTAATGAATTCGGCCGTGCTGGACCCAGTGACAGGGCCTGCCTCTTAATGAGGCCAGCCAGCAGCACAAAGACCCCTGTGTGTCCCCCGCCCACCCCTGGCCAGTGGCAGGGGGCGGAGGATGCACGCCTGTGCCGAGCACCATGGGGCGGGGCGGAGGGGGGGAGACTCAGGACCCCCGCCCCACTGTAGGACCACGAAGCTCAGGGCAGGGGCTGCCCCGAGACCCCTCACCCACGCCCCCACCCACACGGAGACAGAAGAAGCCGGAGGGAAAGAATTAAACGCAGGGACCGTGACGTGGGATCTTGGCAGCTGACTTTAATTTCGTTATTTTAAAAAATTTTTATTGAGATGTAATTCACATACCACACCATCCACCCATTTAAAATACAATTTCACAATTTTTAGTACATTCACAGGGTTGTGCGACCATCTCTCTAATTCCAGAACATTCCATCACCCCAGAATGAAATCCCATCCCCACTGGCAGTAACTCCCACCTCCCTCCCCAGGCCCTGACAGCCACAAACCCACTTCCTGTCTGTGGCTGTGCTCGTTCTGGACATTTCACATAAAGGAGCCACACACCGCGTGGCCTTGTGCGTCCGGCGGCTCACAGAGCGTCATGTGGCCAAGGTCCGTCCACGTCGTGGCGAGCGTCCACGCCTCCCCGCTTTTCCCACGTGTGCCCGTCCGTCCATCTGCTGAAGTGCTTTGAGGTATCATGAGGACTTAAAACGTACTCGGCATCCTTTCCAACAGACATAAGTGACGTGGGATGTCGTGGAAGGGTAAGGTGTAATGTCGGTGTGGCGCATTTATACCCTGCGGAGTGCTAACCGCTTAGTGTTTTTGAGACGCTTTTAACTTACAAGGTGACGGTGGACGTGTCAAGGCATGACTAGCTCTGGCCGCGCCTTAGAGCCCTGGCCCTTCTCCTGCCCCCACGCCCCATCACTGCTCAGCCCACTCCCTCAGCTCCTTCACCTTAGGTCAAATGTCACCTCGTGACCTCCCTGGCCAAGCGGCCACTCATCCCACAGTCCTCACTGTCAAATCTCTGACTCTTGACTCGTTGGTCTCCCCCACAGGATGGGAACCCCCAGAGGGCAGGCGCCAGGTCTCTTTGGGCATCACCGGGACCCAGTGCCTGGCTCACCGTCTCTCCTCGGACTTGTCGTCTGCCACAGGCGTGCACACACGTGTTGCACAGCCACAGGCTCCATGCGTACCCCGTACCGTGAGACGCATCTGGAGCCCAGGGCTCTGTGGAAGCACCCCTGTCCCTCACTGGCCACTGGTCACTGCCCCGGGGGCCACCAGCAGCGTGCAGAGTGGCCACTCACTCCTGGGCAGCGGCGGGTCTCAGCCCGAGCGAGACGTCCACGCCACCTGCAGGCCCCAGGGAGGCGGCTGCTGGTGTGCGGCCATCGGTATGGTCCCGTTAGTCCCCAGCCTTTCCGGCCTGAGGTTCCAGAGGAAAGTGACTTCCCTCCCGGGGCCGGTTACTGCCGCCACGTGCGCGCTGTGCGCCGGGGTCCCGCAGGCGGGGAGGGGAGGCCTGCGCGCCCCCAGCCCTGCCGCTCCTCCTGTGGGGCCACGCCTCCCTCCCCCCGCCCCTCAGGTTTGCGGCACTCTTGGTGTGGGGGGACAAGCCCCCACAGCGCAGCCACGTCTACGCCCCTGCTCCCTGGGCTCGGTGTCCCTGTCTGCAGCTCCCGTCCAGGAAACGCCCTGGGCCCCACCATTGGGTCCTTGGCCTCCCCCCCCACCACCTCATGCTGATCCCCAGGACCGAGGGGGCCACACCGGGACCAGAGCCGCAGTTCCCGAAGCCCCCGCGCCCCCCCCCCAGAGGAAAGCCGCAGAGCAGCCGCCCCAGGGCCCGCCCCGCTCCAATCCTCCCTCCCACTCCCACCTCCGGGCCTGCTGGCTGTGCCCACAAGCCGAGCTGCCTGCTCGGCCCTCCGCTAACGCCCCGGCCGCGGCCCTCCCAGTCCGGGGAGTCCCGGTGCGCTTCCTACTCACCATCCCTCGGGTGTGGCCCGTGCTTCCCTGGTTTCTTGTCGGTCTCCGGCTCCAGACCTCCAGACTGTCCGAGGGCGCGGATTTTCTGTCTGTCTTGGTCCCTGCTCTGTTGCCCCCAGTACCTAGAGCATGCCTGGTACACAGTAGGCGCTCACTAAATGCTCAAACGAATGCAAGTATTTATGCGGACGCTGCATGACTAGAAAAGTATAACACAACCGCATTTCCCGTGCCCGTGCGTGGCGACCTCAGCAAGCATTTAGTGAGCGCCTACTGTGTGCGGTGCTGGGCCGGAGGATCAGTGAGGCCTGCCCCAGCGGCCTCCAAGCCCCATATTTGGGGAGTTTATGGGCCATGGAAGGAAGGCATGGTGTTGGGGACCCGGGTCCAGGTTTCCCGTGGCCAGGCAGCCAGTGATAGACAAATGAAAAGTGAGTTCGAAGCCGGAGCCCCAAGGAGCCATAAATCACCAGGAGATGACACACAGCGGAAATCAAGTGGCCACAGCTGGGCTGGCATGGCCCCTGGGGCAGACACCGTGGGGGGCTGGAACCCCTCCAGCCCTTAGTCCTCCCTCTCGGCTGCTGGCTGGCCAGTGGCGACAGCGCACAGGTGATGGTCATTAGGGCCTGCTGTGGTGGGAGGGGCTCAATCGCTGAGCTGGGGCAGGTGGCAGAACCAGTGATGCAGCAGAGACCAGACCCAAGACCAATTCGGGTGTTTTCCCCCGAGGCTGGGGACAGAGGAGGCCTCAAAAGCTGAGCCAAGGAGGCAGGAAGGAGGATGCAGGAGGCGTCGACTCCCTGTGGGGCTGCTGAGCCCGGGACCAGGCTGCCCCCCACCCCCGGGCAGCGGAAGCATTCCATGAGGCAGCGGGACCCTCTGTGCCCCTGCAAGCGGTTGAGCAGAACCCGCTAGAGTTCTCCCCCGCTGGGTGCTGGAGGCAGAGACCGTGATGCCAGAGACAGGGAGATTCCCAGGGGGCCGCCTGCCTGGCCGCCTGACACCCACCATTGATCCGGAAATGGAGGCCGAGAAGCCCGGAGAAGATCGATGGGCCGTAGGGGACAACACAGTGAGGGGGCACTGAGCAGAGCTGGGGGACCTGCTCTCCTGCGCAGGTGGGGAAACCGAGGCCCCCCCTCCCCGGGCGCACAGGTGGTCGGGGTGAATCAGGGCGCGCCCAGGCCTCCACGGGATCAGGAGCTGATCTGAGCGGAGCCTCGAGCAGTCCAGGGGATGAGAGCCCCGTGTCCTTATAGCAGCCAGGGGGCCTGGTGGAGGGAGCCACCTTCATGGCTCCTCTTTCCCCAGGAAACATGCGTTCAGCCCCTCAGGCTGTGTTGCGGACCCCGGCGCTGCCCTGTCCGCGAAGCTCTCTCTGACTCAGCCACACAGAGTTTGGGGGTGTAGGAGCTGCCACGTGAGAGTGCAGGCCCCCATGAGGGCTGCCTGGCTTCCTCTCTGGGTCTGGGGCAGAGATCCAGGAAAGTCATTTCCACAGGTGTGCCCCCCACCCCAGGCCTCCCCGGGAGCTCCAGCCCTCAAAGGCGCATTGATGGGTCATTATCGTTGGCGCTTCCGTGAGCTCCCCACCTGCCAAGTCTCCCCACCCCCCAAGCCTTTTCACGTGGTCAGTTTCTGGCACCACCAAGGGGCTGCCCCTGTTTGGCGAGAGGGAAACTGAGGCAGGAGTCAGGCACGTGGTCTCAGTCCGGAAGCGGGTCCTGGGGCAGAGAGAGAAGGCGAGAGGCCGTGGTTGCCGCTCAGGGGCCCTTGGGCGGAGCGCGGCGGGCTGCAGAGCCAGCCGCTCGCCTCGCACCCTGTGCCACTAAGTGCTTAAAAGCCTCCTGCGGCTGCTGGGACCTGCGGGCCAGGGAAGGGCAGCTGGCTGATGCGGGGGTCGCCCCTCCCCAGGAACCGGAGATGGGTGGGAGATCCAGGGACGTCTGCACCCCCCACCACACCCACCCTGCTCCTTCCCCCAGCTCCAGGCCCGGCGGCACCGCCCCTGCTGCGAGGCCCGCCCCGCCCCTCTCTTGGCTCCGCCCCCACGCGAGTGTCTTCCCACCTCCGTGCCTTTGCCCAGGCGGGTCCCCAACCAAAGGCTGTTCCCCGCGCTCTTTCCCTTTGAAGAGCGTCTCACCCTTCAGGGCCCAGCTCTGTGCTCTGGGCCTCAGTTTCCCCATGTACACACCGAGGGCGTGAGCTGCGGTCTCAGGCGGCGGGAGGGGAGGCCTGGTCCCCTTCTACTACCTGTGGTGGCCAAGCTGCCCTCCTCGTGGGGGACTCGGTTTCCCCAACTGTACCTTGTGGTACCAGGCTTGGGCTCCATCCCGGACGCAGCCTCTTTTTCCAGAGGGATCCCCCAGGGCAGGGCGAGCAGTTTCTATTCTGGGCCTCAGTTAACCCTTCTGCAAGGCGGAGGAGATCCACCTGAAACCCGCTGGACAGGTGAGAAAGCTGAGGCTACGGGAGAGACAGGCCAACCCCAGGCCGGGCAGCTGGGCCTGCAGGGTGGTGGGTAGGTACCTGAGCTGCTCGGTGGGCATGGACTGGGGAGCCAGGCCTCCCGCCACAATAACCCAGGTAAGCGGCTCAGGTGAGTCCAGAATATTTGTTGCGGGCAGTAACGTCCGCAGTGGGCTCGGGGTTGCCGGCAGGCCTGGCGGAGGCGCCTGAGCGGGCGGCGGCCGGAAGCAGCTGGACCACATTTGTGGGTCCTCCTTAGAGCCGGTTATTATCCTGCCATGGCGGGAACACCCCTGAAAGGGCCTCCAGGAACCCTACGGCCCCCTGAGCACCTGTGGCTCACCGCCCTGCGGGGCGCACCGGGAGGTGGGTTTGCAATATCACGTCGTGGCCGACCATTAATGACAGCAGTGGCAGAATGCCCCCACCCCCGGAGCCGTTATTAGCAGCATTCATCATGGCCGGCGCGGGACCCGGCGCCGGCCTGCGGTTCTGGACGCCCTGAGGCCAGACTGGGAAACTGAGGCACAGAGAGGTTCGTTTGGTCCCTGGCTGAGCGCACAGCTGCAGGCACCTGATTTCCAGAGCCAGCCCCGGTGTCTGGCACCAGGTCGACAGCCCCGGTGTTTGCCGTATGACAGAATCAGTGTGTTCAGTGCATGGACTCCGAGTCAAGTGCTCTGCCTCACCAGCTGGGCGAGGCTGGAGGCGCTGGCCTCACTCTCCACGTCCCCTTCTCGGGCCAGGCCCGTGTGGGGGTGGGGGGCGCCGCGGGACTCAGCGGTGCTGGCTGGCAGAGCTTTAGATTAAAATACATATATACACCAGATAAATCAACGCGGGCCACATCCTGGTGACAAGTGGAATTACGTCGCCCGGTTGGGGACCTGGCAGCGACCGTGGGGGGCAGGGATGCGTCACTGATTCTCCGCCCCGCACCGCCCGCGTTCCATCCATGACCTCTCCTGCAGCGTGGTGCGGCTGGGGAGGCGTGGCGGGGTCAGGGAGTGAGACCTGGGGTCCAAGGACTTGAATGGTGCGTCCCAGGTCCCCACAGGTCCGGGTCTCTCGGAGTCGCGGAGACCATGCCCCCGGGTCACCCCAGGCCTGAGGGAGCAGCAGGCATTGGCGGGGCCCAGGTCAGGCTGGAGTCCTGGCCAGCCCTGCCCTCTCCGGCTGAGGCTGGCAGTGGTCCTGGCAGCCCCAGTCCTGTGGGCTGCCAGAAAGACTCCGTTCGATCCCGTGGGAAGGCCCCCTTGGGGTCCCTCGGCCCCTTCCCTCCACCTGGAGCCCCAGTGGAGAGGGGCGGAGGGAGTTTTCAATTAAGCAGCAGCTAATCGCCAGGCGAGGGCCAGTCTGGGGCCCAGTAAATCTATTATGAAAAGCCTTTAAATGTATGTAAAACCGGCCTCAGACAATCCGCGGATTAGGGCTGGGGAGGGGAAACCGAGGCGCAGGCAGGCTGGTGGATTAGTGGAGCGGGCCCCTGGAGGGTTGGGGGGAGCAGGCCCCAGGGCCCGCAGGGGGAGAGAGGTCGTGCTCTGCGGAGGCCGGTACCCATTTCATCGCCCGGGCAGCTGAGAGGCTGGCAGAGGGGATTCCACGCTCCTTCTGAGGAGGATGCGGAGCTTGGGGTGGGGGGGGTTTAGACCGAGTGGCCCTGGCCTCCCTCCCAGGATGCACTGTGGGAACACTGACCGCATGGGCCACCTCCTCTGGGCCTCAGCTTCTCCCCCGTGGCCCCCATACTTTCTCGTGGGTCCTGCCAACCTCAGGGTCCTTGCTACAGCTGCCCCCTGCTCCCCGGATGCCTCCCACCTGCAGAAGCCCTTCCAGTGGCCCAGGTGTGTGGGGCGGCCACTTCCACAGGCCTTGGGGCTTTCCGGGGCGCCTGGTCTGACGCCTGCCCGGCCGCCTGTGTGTAACTGCCGTCCAGGTGCAGGACAGTGATCAGGAGGTGAGTGACTCCTGTGACTCAGCCGGGCCTGGTCCCCAAATTCCTTGGGGTCACAGGTGAGGCGGTGTGCCCATTGGGAATCGGTCTGAGGGGGCTGCCTGGCCTTGCTGTGTCACGTGAGAGGATGTGTGTATCTCCCCGTGCCTCCGTTTCCCCGTCATCATTCTCAGGGCTGGCTCCATACTGTTCCCAGACAGGGGGGGCAGGTCACGGGCTCCAATGGCTCCCCTGCCTGGCTGTCAATCAGACTTGCTGGGCCCCTTCAAGTCGTCATGGCCCAGCGGCCGTCACAGGGGGGTCATTCCGACCTGTCCAGGATGGACTCGAGTGGAACCGATGCTGACGAGCGGAAGGCGCCCCGTGGGGCCCCTCCGCCCGCCTTCGGCCACCCGCCCCGCCCGCTCGGCCGCCTCTTCCAGCGGTGTCCAGCCCGGGGCCTGGCCGCTGAGCCGTGGCCCCCGCCGGGCCGAGGCCCGCACAAACGCCACAGGGCCCTCAGCAGAGAGACCCCGTGCCCTGCCTCAGTTTCCCATGTAGCGTGGGCGTGCTCAACCAGAAGGCCCACTGTCCCTTTGAGGATTGACTAGGGACTGTTTGGGCGGAGCCTCCCAGGACATTCCCAAGGGGGCTCAGCCACCCCTCCGCCTCCGCCCAGCCTTTGTCCAGGAAACTCGAGGTGGCAGGGAGAACAGATCTGCTGTCTGCTTGAAAGGCACCGAGGCAAATGCTGTTGACCCCTGACACTGGCCCCTAATCCCAGCTGAGGCCCTTGCTGGTGGGGCGGGAGGCCTGGAGATGGCAGGGTGCACCAGGGGGGCTTCCAGGTCACGGCCGCAGGGGCTCGATGGAACGTGAGCCACGTGTTTGGTCACCGCCCCGCGGAGACCCCCAGGGGAAACTGAGGGCAGGCAGAGCGCGGGGGCAGGATGCGGTCAGGCCCTGCCACCCTGTCAGAGCCTCGGAGCAGGAGGTTCGTGGAGTCCGGCCCAGCTGGGGGGGGAGCCGCAGGCACGCTGGAGGTCTGGCGGCCAACCGGCTCTATGCCTGGGGGAGGGGCATGGCTGCAGTGCGCGGAGGTGCTGACTGCCCTCCCCTGCCCTAGACCCCTCCGTAGCTCCCACAGTCTCTGGGACGGCTTTCCTGGCGTGGAAAGGGGCCACAGAAACGGCGGCAAAGTCCCCGACCATCAGGCCCCGAGGCCTGGGTTCCACTGGGTTCCTCCTAGGCGCGGGTCCCTGGGTCCTCCTAGGCGCGGGTCCCTGGGGAGCCCGCTTGCCTCTGCGCGCCCCCTAGTGGACACGGAGGATACTGACACCAGGGCTGTCGCGGAGATAAATCCGGGGAACCTTATTAATTAGGCTGAATCCAGGGCCAGGCATTCCAGCAGGTGCTCAATACATGCAACTCCGGACGGTGCGGACTCTGGCCCTGACCTTGGGCCACCGTGAATGAGACCTGCTGCCAGCAACTCAGCAGGGCTGGCTGAGGAGGCGCTAAGGCCATTAACATCAGGGTGGCTCCTGGTGCCATTGCCTGATAAATGCTCCAGGAATAAAGGGGTGAATGAATGAGTGAATGAATGACTGGAAGGAGGGAGGTGTCCTCGCTCCTGCCAGCTGTGGTGACTCAGCCCTTCACCTCCAGCCCCTTGGAGTCCGCCGCCAGAAGCTTCCGCCGAAGAGGAAATGGTCGGCCCTCACCAGCCGGACTCCTTCTCACGCCCGGGCGCCCCGTGCTCCCCGGTGGCTGCATGTCTGTTCCACGCTGCCGAGCTGTTCCCACGATCAATTCCAATTTGGCCTGGTCTCTGCCTCTGCAGCCGGACCCTCCTTGGGGCTGGGGTTAGGGAGGGGGAGGCGGTGGCTTCCGAGGCCTCTGGCCACCGCAGGGCTGTGCTGTCACTGCCCCTTGCTGGGCCTCGGTTTCCCCGACGGCGGAATGGGAGGGGGAGGAAAGGCAGTCTGGGGCCAGCCCGGTGTCCATCCAGCCTCAGGCATTCCTTGAGTGCCACCCGGGTGCCTGGTTCTGTGCGGAACGCCAGGGACACAATGGGACGCAGAGTAGACAGAGCCGACTGGGAGTTCATGGAGGTGGGGGGCGGGGAGGGCGTTCCCGGCAGGGGGAGCCCACGTCAGAGGCCGGGAGCGGCAGGGAGCAGGGAGCGCGGGCATGTGGGGTGGGAGCCGAGGGAGGGGAGCAGGGTGGCGGGCGCACCTCGGTGACAGCTACTCAGTGTGAATCCACTGCTGACACTTATTTCCACCGGCGTACTGGGGTGGACCTATGGCTTTGCCCACCTCTTCTCCCTGGGACCTCACGGCCACCCTATAATCACAGCCATCGTGCAGACGCGGAGTCTGAGGTCACGGAGGGGACGCTGCTGGCCAAGGTGACTGAGTGGGCAGGTGGCAGAGCTGGGGTTTGGTCCCAGCTCACATTGGTCCTGGTAGGAGGCCCCTTCCTCAGCCTCCCCTCCCCCCACCACGTCCACCCTGGTGTCCCCCCTTCATGACTCAGGCCCCCTCCATTTCCATAGGGTGAGGAGGAAGGGCATAAATAGGGTCCCAATCTCTGGAGATTGGTTTGAACCTGCCTGCCTTCTCTGTGACCTTAGGGACAGGCTTGCCCCTTCTGTACCTCAGTTTCCCAGCCTGTGACAAGAGACGGTGAGAGACACTTCCCTCTCAGACGAAGGTGAACGGGATGGAAGGAGAGGCCCTACTTGGCATGGCTATGACACCCCGTGCCCGGTGCCCCATCCCTGCCGCGCGCCCCGCCCCGCCGCGTCCCCCGCGCCTGCTCTGGGCCCCGCCCTGCGCCCCGGCGCCCGCTCTGGCCGGGCACTGCTGCGGCTCGGCCGCCGCTAGGTGGGGCGAGGAGGCCGGTGCAGACGCGGCCAGCGGGCTCTCTCTCCTGGTCAGTTCGAGGGTCGCACGGGCACTGCTGGGTGGATGCGGGTGACCCCTCCGCGCTCCGGCCCGGCACCATAGACCGTGGCCCTGGAGGGAAGCGCCGGTGAGGGCTGGACAGCCCGCCAGACAGCCCGTGCACCAGGAGTCCAAGGGCCTGTGGCCAGATCACCAAGGGTTGCACACTACCGGGACCTTGCCCCTGACCCTGCTACAGCACCACGGTGCCCACGTGGTATTCAGAACTGCTGTCTCTGGGCGCCCACTGGCGGCCTGGCAGCTGGACATGTGAGCAGCTGGGGAAACTGAGGCCGGACGCCTGTCCGGTGGGTGGCGGCGGTGAGCACCCTCTGGGTTAAGGTGCTGCTTGAGGCTCGCTGAGACTTCTCAGGGCCTGAGACACTCTCCCCACCCACGGGCGAGGACCCAGTGACATTGACTTGCCAGGTGGGGTCTGAATCCAGCCCCGAGGTTCAGGGAGGGGGCCAGCCCGGGGCCGGTGGGTCCAGGGTCTCTGAGCCATCCATTCTTCCCCCGGACCACGTCCCCAGCAGCTTTTCCCATATGGGTTCAAGGCACCGAGATCGGGAATCTGGCCCCACCCCCTTGCTCCCCGTTCTTTGAAACAAACCAATCCTGTCCACCCCAGGGCCTTTGCACAGGGCATCTCCTCCCCTCCGTGACCAGCCCAGCAAACAGCAGTGCCTCCGGCCACCCTGCCGGCCCCCGCCTGCAGCCCGGTGCACCCTCCCCACCTGCTCGCGCCCACGTTTATTACAAATGTGTCAGCCTTGCACCACATACGTGAAGGAGGCACAGTCCCTTCCCTCTGGAAAGTCGCCGCCGAGCACCGCAGACGACCGTGTTTGACAAGGATGGCGCGGACGCCGAGGAGCAGCGGCAGCATTGCTGCCCAGAAAAGCCGCGGTTATTGTTTGTCGTTGAGCTAGAATTCACGTTCCATGACGTTCGCCCATGTAAAGGTGCCGGTCAGTGGTGGCTCGTGCATTCTGGGCCAGCACCCCCGGGGCGGGGGTCCGGCAGGAATCGCCGTCCCCGACCTCTCCATCTGTCCCCACACCCTGGGCCACACACCTGGGCCTGCCTGCCGCCCGCCGGTGCTGCAGCCTGGGCCAGGCCCCGCCGACTGCCCAGGCTCCTTCTGTCCCGGGGCATCCGGGGGATTTTTGAAACCAAAAACCAAACCAGGACTGTCCCTGCCTAAATCCCCTGAGGCCCCATCGCCCCAGGCTGAATCCAAATTCCGGGGCATGACTGCACATCTCCAGTGAGCGCTGGAAGGTTCTTGGGAGAGTCCCTCTGGGCAAGGAAGTGGGGGGGCCCCCTCCCCCAGGGGTGGGGAAGCAGGCAGTGTGACTGTCCCCATTTTTCGGGCAAGGAGACAGGCTTGGGGCTGAGGTGTAATCGGGCCCCATGACCGCCACTCTCAGCTGCAGCAAGCTGTGTCACCCCGATGACCGGACCCCACTGCCCGCGAGGGTAAGGGCCCTGTCGGGCGGCTCAGCGGCCCCGCAGTGCTTCTGGGCTGGTGGTGAGTGGGGAGGGTCATTGTCAGAGACCTTGAGACCTGCGGGAACATCACCAGCCTAATAAGGGCCCCCAGGGCCCCCGCCTGCGGAGGGGAACAAAAGCCGCCTCTTCCATTGGGCTGCCCCCGCCCCCCCCCCGCCCCAGTGGGACTGGGCTTTTGAAGTTAATAGGAAACCCGAAGGCTCCCACGTAGAGAATAGGACGCGCAGGGCTTAGAGGGGCCTTTGTGTGCCGGGCCTGCGGTGATGAAAGCACCGTGAAATCGAGGGTGTCACCAACGCCCGCGAGCATGACAGGCCCGGTACGCGACGAGAACGAGGGGGAAAGGTCTCCGAAGCGTCCCGCGGGCGCACGCGAGCACACGCATGCGCAGCGGCCCCGGTGCCAGGCGGGCTGCCCGGCCGGAGCGTCCGGACCTGAGAGGCAGGGCTGTTCTTCACCCAGGGCGAGGCGCCCCCGCCGTGGCTCGTGGGGGCCCCCGTTTGCATACCTCTGGAGGCGGGAAGCTCACTCCCTCACAGGGCTTCCGGACCTGGCCTCCCCCCCCCCCCCCCCCCCCGTGTGTGGCCTCAGGCAAAGGCGATATTGAGCCTTACCTGGGCACGGCCTTCCAGAGTCGGGGGCGGGGTGGCACCGGGCGGAGGGAGCATCATGCTTTTCGCCAGCTTTAGTGAGCCGCTCGCATCCCTTACAGCTCGTTCATCGAACGTGTGCGGGCAGGTCATCCGTTTCAGCGCATTCACAGAGTTAAGCGTCCATCCACACACTCGATTCGAGGAGACTTTCCTCCTCCCCAAAAGCAGCCCCGTCCCTCTCCCTCCCAGCCCCCGACCGCTCACCCACTTCCCGTCTGCGGACGGGCCTGTCCGGACGTGCCACGCAAATGGAATCACGCATCGTGTGGCCTCGTGTGGCCAGCATCGCTCTCTGAGCGTCACGTGCTCACAGTCCCTCCACGCGGTGGCGGGTGTCAGCGCCACCCCCTTCTCCGTGGCCGAGGGACGCTGCCCCGTGGGGACCGGCCACACTGCGTTTGCTCATGTGCCTGTGGATGGGCAATTGCACTGTTTTCACTTTCTGGTGTTACAAAGGGAATTATTTTAGAAAACCCGCTAAGTGGCCCTGGTCTTGGCCGTTAAACCTCACACAAGGCCGAGGCCCAGAGCGAAGGCAGGTCCGCACGCAGCACGGGGGGTCTGGGGCACCAGGGGGAGCCTCGTAGGCTGGAGCTGTGGACCCCGAGGCTCTTCGTCCGTGTGCTGGGCAGGCTGCTCCACCCTCTTACCCTCCGTTTCCCTACTGGCCCAAAAGGCTGTGACAGCGTCTCCCGCGGTCACCCTCACGACTGCCAACAGCACCACCGCCAACATGGGTCTCGTCACCGCCTGCGCCGGAGGGCAGCCCGGGCCTGTGGGGCGTCCCTGGTCCGCACCCCCGGTCCCCCCAGACCTGCAGGGGTGCCTTTCCTTCTGTCCCCCGACCATGGAGGTGGGGCCCAGCCTCGGGCCTGGGCTTGGGCACTGCTACAGCCGCCCCCCATCCACTGGCCGGGGTGGTCGGGGGACGCGTCGGTCCGGCCCGGCGCACCCCTGAAACCGTTGCATCGCCTTTTCCTTGAAGGAGGTCTCTGAGATGCAGAGGGGACTGGGCTGGACAGAGGCCAGAGAGGACATGGCAAGGCCAGAGGTCACGTGGCAGGTGGTGCCGTCCCAGGTGAGACTGGGGGAGGGGAGCCAGTCCGTCGAGGACAGAGGGGAGGATGGGTGCAGAGGCCCTGGGCTGGGACACAGCCTGCCGGTTTGTAGGGCCTCTGGGCGGCTGGAGTGGCCGGAGGGGGCAGTCTGGTTTCTCTGCAGGGACACTGGAAGCCACGCTGAGTCCGGAGCAGGGGAGGGGCGTGCTGGAGGGATGTGCTGGACGGATGTGCTCATCAGGAGGGTAGAGCAGGGAGGGCTGCCTGGACGCGGAAAAGGGGCTCAGGACAGAAATCTGCCAAAGGGACCCAGAAGAAAAGCGCTGGTCCTGTCCTCCTGTCCTTCGTTTGTGTCACTGGCTGAGAGGTCAGACGGAAGGGCTTGGAGAGCAGGCCGCCCCGTGCAGGGGCGTCCAGTCCAGCACCCACAGCACCCCCCTTAGTGGGGGTGGGCCCAGCTGAGCCAGTGCCCTCTGCCTGCCTGGCACCCCTCGCCTGCCCGAAGGCCCAGGGATGACCTTGGGCCTGGGCAGGCGTCCAGCCACAGGGGTGCACTGGGTCTTCGCTGCACCCCACCTTACCGATGGGGAAACCGAGGCTGGGGCACTGCTCTTGGCCACTGAGTTGCGCTGGCCGGTTCCCAGGCCTCCCCCCACAACGTGGGGGTCGGACACCCTCCCGGGGATAGACAGTCATGCCGGAGCTGGGAGCGGCTGGGCCCAGGCAGAGTGCGGTCGGAAATCGCGACGCATTGTTTAGACAGAAGCCTTTAAACTTTAAACTGGGGGGCTGGGTGGGGGCAGAGCGGCGTGGCGGGTAGGGGGCTGCTCCGGGAAGGTCACCCCGTTTTTCTGCACAAAGGTCAGCTGCAGCCCGTTGCCAAGACAACTGCCGACTTAAAGATAGAAGCTTTAGGAGACCAAAGGGGCCCCCCGCCCCGCCCCCGCTCCGGGGAGGGGCCGCTGTGGGGGGAGGGGCTCAGCGGAGGGGCCGGAGAAACGGCGTGGAGGGGGGGGGCGGTGCAGGTCTCAGCTCTCCCTGTACTCGGCTGCGTCATGGGACAGTGCGCACCCCGAGGGCGGCCTCCCCGCCGGGTCAGGGGGCTGAGGTGGGGCGCGGCTCCCACTCCGCAGCTCTTGGGGTTCCCTGTCCCCTTTCCCTGAGCGCCAGGCCGGGTCCCAGCAGCCCCTGATGTGCAAACGGCGGGAAGGGGGCGGGTATGTCCTGATGGCCCCTGGGGACCGGGCGGCCACTTCCCTTTTCCCGCGGTCTGAGGACTTTCCCAGCCCAGGCTTTGGAGGAGAGCTGGCCTCTTATTCGGGGACCACGGGGCTTTGGCTGTCATTGCTTCTGGGCAGTTTCATAAAACACGTCCCCAGGACCTCACTGCCCAGAGGGGACTCCGAACTCTGCCACATCCTCCGTGCAGACTGGTCTTTATTATATTATGTGTTGGTGGGCAGTGAGTGACCATGTGTGACCTCAGCCACGTAAAGAAGGAAATTAGGAAGGTAACTCTCTCTGAGACAAAATATACACACCACCAGGCTAGTCGTGTCACTCTGTTGGACGACCACCTCCTCTAACTCCAGAACATTCCACCACCCCGTCCTCCCAGCCCCTGACAGCCGCTTGCCCACCTCCGCCTGTGGCCACGCCTGTCCTGGAGGCGTCACGCAAATGGAGTCACAGGCCGCGCGCCCTGTGTCCGGCGCCTCCCCCTGAGCGTCGTGTGTTCAGGGCCCGTCCACGTCGTGGTGCGTGTCAGCCCCTCCCCGCTTTCCACGGCGAGCGCCCGCCCCGGGCGGGGGCGCACGTGTGGGTCCATCGCCCGCTGGTGCACACGGCTTGCTCCCGCTTTTCGTCTGCCGTGGGCTGTGCGCCTGCGTGCAAACATCTCCCTATCCCTGCTTCCCCTGAGTTTGGGCGTCTGCCGAGATGCGGGGTTGCTGGACCGCGTGGTGATGCCACATTTAATTCCGTCGGCTTCGGCACAGCGGCCGCCCCGGCCCTCACTCCTGCCCGCCAAGCCGGGCCCGGTTGCTCTCTCCAAAACCAGCACGGAACGGAGCTGGCCTCGTGGCCACGTGCCGTTGAAGAGACCCGCGTTTGGCCCTGAGCCTTCATCCGCTATTCCTTGGTGTCCCTGGGCGTGTGGCCTCGTCACCCTGGTCCGTGCACCTGTTGTCACAGGACCTCTCCCTGTGCCTCTGTGTTCAAATGCCCGCTTCTCATAAAGACCCCGTCACGCTGGATCATCTCACCTGGAGCACATTCTCAAAGGCCCTAATAAAGTCACATTCACAGCTCTCTGGGGGGCGGAGCCCTATGTTTTTAGGGGACGCGACTGAACCCACAACACTGAGGGATGAGAAAACCCACCTTTGTAAGATTAGAAATAATTTGTGTAAAAGCCACTGGGGGTGGAAAAAAATAAAAAAAAAAAAAAACAAGCAGAGTCCCAGATGACAGGAAGTTCTGGCCAGAGAGGCCCTGGGAGACGTGACAACTAAATGTGACGGGAAACCCTGGAAAGAGTCCAAGAGCAGAAAGAAGCCGTTAGTGGAAAACAGGCGAAATTCGATCACAGACAGGCTGGCTTTCCTAACAGTGACACTGTCTAAGCAGGATGTAAAACGCTGACCCTTTACGTCCATTGTACCTGTGGACGCACGGTCTCTACCGGGCTGGAGGCTGGGCATCTGGGACCCTAAGTGCCCGCTTCCCAGCGTGGCCGGAAATCTCACGTGATCCCAATGTGAGAAGTTCACTGAAAATAAAATACGTTCCAGGGCCATTCCCAGAACCATAAAGTCCTGGAAGAAATTCCAGATAAATATTTGTTTAAGTCTCGAGGTGACCAAACCCTTTCTAAACACGCTCTCGAGGCCGGAAACTGTAGATTGGATTCCTGAAAAGCTTTTTCAAAATTACGTTGTGTAAAAGTCGGGACACACAATTCATATCCTAATGCAAACACATCTGTCACGAATCCACAAAGACCAGCAACGCCGTAGAAGAAAGAGCAAAGTCTGAGAAAACGCAGCTCTGGAGAAAAGCAAGTGGCAGGGAGTGACGTTCAGTGACAAAAAGCAGAGATTTCACCCGAAGGAAGATGCCCTTCTTTTCTTTTCTTTTTTTTTTTTTTTTTGACTTTATGGCTAATAGAGATTTAAACCAGCTACAATGTATATATTCATATATCGTATATATGACAGGTTAAAAAAGACATTTTTTTTTTTACTAATGGCCCATATCATTGATTTTTAAAAGTTCAAGTGAAAGAAGTCAGACAGAGACAAATACTATTCTCTCTCACTTACATGTGGAATCTTAAAAAAAAAAAAAATCCAGCTCATAGCTACAGAGAACGGGGCGGGGGGTGGGGATGAAATAAGTGAAGGGTGTCGAAAAGTCCAAACTGCAGTCATAAGATAAATAGGGGGGTATAAGGGGGTTCAATGCTCATCATGAGACTATAATCCACAATGCTCTACTGTGTATTTGAAAGTTGCCAAGGTCTTAAAAGTTCTTGTCACAAGATAAAAATTGTAACTGTGTACGCACGTTCTCTAGACTGGGGTGGTGACAATTTCGTTTCACAACATGTACAAGTATTGAGTCACTGTGTTGCACACCGAAAAGGAATCTATGTGACTATATTACATATACGTGACTATGTATTTTTAAATGTTTTAAATAAAATAAATTTACCAGGGGAAAAAAAAGACGTTTCCGGTGCAGTGAAGGGCATGTGGCCGTCTCTGTTATCGGCTCGCGTGTGTGATGGTGAGCGTCCGGGGCCCAGTGATGCCACTTCTAGAAATGCGTCACCCAGAAGTCACAGCATCCGGGGCTGTGCTCTGTGTGTCCAGTGTGCGTCCCCTGCCAGTGGCCAGAAGGGCCCGCCGCTCTCCGTCCTGGAGTGTGGGGACACACTCCATCTGGAGGGAGTCCGAGTGGCCGCTTGAAGTGGGAATGCACGTCCTGTTCGGGATGAGGGACGCTGTCCTCCATGCATGGCAGGCACAGCTCGCCAAGCAGCCTGGAAAACGCTTAGGACAGGTCACGCCGGCTTTCTCTGCTACAGCCCCACGCAGGAACGAGCCCGGACGCCCCTGGCCGGTGACTGGCCAACCTGCTGGGCCACGGCACTGTGGATATTGCTTGGCAAGACAGAGGATCACACTGTGGGGACGGACGACAAACTGGACGTCTCCCCAGGGGACCGTGTTGAGTGGCGGGCTCTCCGGGACATTCGCAAGGAGAGAGTTGCGGAGACGGACCCGTGTGCCCAGGGTTGGCGGCGGCGTGTGTGTGTGTGGGGGGTTCTAGCGGAGGCGGCTGGCTGGAGACCTCTGTGCGGGAGTGCTTCGGGGCGGTGGGCACAGGCGTCTACACCCGAGACCCCCGGCTGGGTTGTCGGCACCGCGTCGTCAGCGGCTGGTTCTCGGTTTTGCTTTTGCCTTTTAATTCCGTGAGCCACAGCTACAGGGCGGGCTGGGCCTCCTGTGCTGTCACTGCGCAGTGTTTATAGTAAGTTCCTGTGAATCCGTCAATATTTCCAAATAAAAAGTAAAAAAAATAAAAATAAAAAAAATCAGAGCGGCAGGTAAGATATGACCCCACTTGCGGGAACACGCAGAAGCCCCGAGCGGGGCCCGCGGGGTGCCGACGGCGGGGAGTCTCCTCGGCACCTTTTCCTTCCTCCTTTGTCCATTTTCTGAATTAAAAAAAAAAAAAAAGTTATCTGAGCTGCGTTTTTACGACACAGAAAGAGCAGTTTTTAGTTCTTGGAGAATGTAGCCTGTGTTTTGGAAGGCTGTGTGTGCTTCCTTTTTTTGACTGTTCAAAGGAACGATGTCACCGCTGTCACTTGCGGGCCCCCCCCCCCCGGACCCGACAGCCTGCGATTTTACAGCTGTCACCGTTTTCCAGAGCAGGGTCAGCGAGGGCAGCGCTCGCTCCCGCCCGGACACGGCATTAGTATCAGCTGGGCCGGGGCCGAGGCCGCCTCTGGACACCTGCCCTTTGGCCCCTCACACCACGACTGCCGGATCTCTGCGCCTCGCCGCCCGTCACGGGTCACTCCCTGTCTTAGGCAACAGGACGCGGCATCGCAGGGAACGTGAAAAACACGGAAAAGCCCCCAAAGCAAACCAGAGCCCCGAATCCTCACCCCGAAGCCTCCGCCGGGAACGCGCTCCGGCCCAGCGGGCGCCTCCCTGCGTGGGCGGCGGCCGGGCGCGCTGGCGTGAGCGTGCCGGCCCGTCCTCGTTCACTTGTGGCTTTGGGACACGGTCACCTAACCGTGTCGCGACCCGGCCCTCTTCCCGGGTGACTGTTTTCTGTCTCGATGTTTCGTCATCTTCCAGGCAGGGCTGCACGCGCAGGGGCTCTGGCCGTGACGCCGCCCGAGGGGCAGGTTCTGGACACGTGTCGGCCGATGGCCCCTGGGGAGGGCCGCCGGACCCCGCGCGCCTGGCCCCGTTTCCCACCCCGGCCGGTCTCGAAGCCCCGCGGTGCGTGTCGCTTTGCCTTGCAGTTGTCGGCGACGCTGGACGCTGGCGTGACCCCCGCCCAGGAACTTTCAGGTGGGTGTGCGTTTCCGGTGCCGCCGCCCGTGCCCGGTCGGGCTTGTTCCTCATCTGGGGTCCTTGTCTCCCTTCTCCTGGCCTGGGACGGAGGGAGCCTGGTGGGGCGGTGGTGTGGCTGGCGTGGTCTGGGGGCGGCAGGGCCACTGAGCCGCACTCTGCCGCCTGCACTTGCTCCCGGGGTGATGCCGGCTTCCACAGTGCCCGAGGGGGGCCTGTGGGGCCGAGCCGGCCCGTATTTGGACGAGGAGGGGACACGGGGCCCAGGGAGGCGCGCAGGGCGGCTGCCTGCGCGGTGCCCTGCTTAGGAAGCCGCCCCCGCGCTGGGGAGCCACCGCCTGCTGCTTTGTTCTGAGTGCTCTGCGCTTTGGCTCCAGGCAGAATCCGGCTTCCTGTGACCTTCTGGGAAATTTCCCTGGCGACTATATTAAAGTCCCCCAAAAAACTCAGGCACAGGAAGCAGGCAGAGCCCCCTCCCCGCCGGTGTCCTGGGGAGCGAGTCCCCGTGGAGTAAGAGGGGCTGAGGCCAGGAGCTGGGGCGACCCGTGTGGGGCCCCCGCCGAGGCTGGTGGTGTGATCGGGGGAGTCCCCGGCCTCCACGTCCGACCCGGGCACTCGCTGTGGGGTCACCCTCTGCACCCCAACATGCCTTCTGCCCCTGACCATGTCCCAGCTGCAAGACTACCACTCGACAGGGCCTTTCCTAAAGGTCGAGCTGCCGGCCGGCCACAGGGGCGCTGGGCCCAGGAGTCCTGGGGGCCGGGGGCCTAGGGGCCGGGGGGCCGGGGGGCAGGCGGGCCACAATGGCCGGCTGAGCCCTCCCACAGGGGCCGGTTGGACACGGCTGCAGAAAGCCGAGGCGTCTCGGGCAGCGAGGCGTCGGGCGCACAATGCCCCTGTCGTCCTGTGTTTTCTGCTGTCCCCGCCTGTCATCGGCCGTCCCCGGCCCTCAGTGGAAATCGGGGGCTGAGGGCCCTTCCGGGCTGACCGTCTTCGTCACTGTTTTGTGCGTCCCTGCAGTGGAGACAATACAGGACACCTTCCTTTTCACCCTCTGGACAAGGCGCGTGACGGCTCTCAGGCCATGGCTGTCACGGTCAGGCCCTTGTCCCTCGGGGCACTTGAGGGCTCTCCGGGGAGAGAGGAGGCCGCTCCCCGGCCCCACACAGGCTCCACCCCATCGCAGGCCCCTCGGCAGCCTGCACCGTGACCGGGTCTGTTTCCCGGCGAGGACGTGGGTCCCCCTCAATGCCAGGTGCCCGAGGACAGTCAGAGCGGGGCTGTGGGTGGCAGGTGAACAGCCGCCCGGCCTGCCAGGAGCCGCTCGACGCCACGTCACAGGAGATGCAGCCAACCCGAGGTCAGTGTTGAAGGGAGCCGAGGGCAGACGCGGCTCTGGCGCCTGTCACAGAGAGACTCAGAGTCCATTTTTTTAAAGACAAAAGCTCGCCGTTGCCGTCAGCCAGTCCCAGAAATTCTCGGTCCGATTATTTTCCAACCAGAGCTGGTGTTTCTGGGGTGGCAGAGCGGCCGGGCGTCCGTCTTGGTCTGCAGCTGCCTGGGTTGACAGTGCAGCCGGCTCTCCGTCCCCCGACCTCCCGAGAGGCCGGGAGCGGGGTACCTGCAGGTCGCCAGCACCTCGGGGACGTGCACTGGCTTTGCTGCTGCAAATGTGTCATGGCCCTGCCTGGAGCCCAGAGCCGAGTCCGGCAGTGTAGCCCGAGGCTGCGCCTGGTGACAAGCCGGGGTTCTCTGTCAGGGCTCACTGCCTCTCCCGCATCCGACCCGTCGGGCCCGGGGGCCCGAGCCCCACGCCCCCAGGGCCAGCCGGTCCCCTTCCTCACCTGTGCTGAGGGCTGTTGGCGCCGGGCGGGGCGGGGAGGGGGGGCGCTGTGTTCTCCGCGAAGCCCCGGGGGTGTCACCCCGCCCCGCTGGACCTCGATTGTCCCACCTGTGGGGAGCATCCTCCAGCCAGCAAAGTGGGGCCTTGGGAGGGGGGCTGGCATCCCCCGCCACCCCTCGGCTTTGCCATGAATCCAGCTGAAATTTGCACGACATAAATGTGACCATTTAAAAGTGAGCAGTTCGGTGACATTTAGTATAATTTCAAGGTTGCGCACAGCCGCCTCTACCTAGTTCCAGAACTTCCATCACCCCCCAGAAGCAGCTCGTCCCCATCGGCAGTCACCCCAACCCCCTCCTCTGGCCCGACGCCCAGGGGGCCACTTCCTGTCCCCGTGGATGTGCCGTTCAGACTGGAGTGGAATGACCCCTGGAACCGCGAGGGGTCTGAGCTGCGTAGGGCCACGTGCTTCGTGGCACCTCGGGCACCCCCGGATACCTGCAGTTGGCCTGGACTGCGTGCCGCGGGCCGACCTGGCAGGGCTGGCGGCTGCAGGCCCGTGGATGGGGTGCGCTCACCCCCGTGCCCCTCCATGCTGTGGGCTCCTGCACGGGGCGGGTGCTGCCTCGGCTGACCGGCAGCGTGGGTCACACTCGCGCCCCTGGACGGTCCACCGGGCGGGTACTGGCGGGGTCCTCTGTGCTCTGTGACGGGGGCCGGGGACCAGAACCCCTGGGAGGCTGAGTCCCTGACACAGGGGCCCTCGCGCCGGGCGGGTGAGGATCAGGGTGTGCGGCTGGGAGGGTGACGAAGCGTTTGCTCTCGATGAGGCAGGAAGAACCGGGCGCCCGCCCCCAGGAGTCCCCAGGTACCAGGCGACTCGCCTAAGCAAGACGGGGCTCAGGCCAGGGTGCGAGGCCTGTGGCTCCGGAGGGGTCTCTGACTCCCGCACGGCGGGCACCACCACCCCATGGTCACAGCCGGGGAGGAAGGGCAGCTGGGAGCGGGCTTCTAGTTCCCGGACGCGGATGGCCCGGCAGGTCACGTCCCACCAGGAAGTGACCCCTGCTGTCCTCGGGGTGCCGGCTGGCTGCCCCACACGGGAGGAGCCGCACCTTAGAGCATTTTCCGCATCTTCTGCTGCCCTTGCCACTTTGTAAATAGACGTCGTTCTGTGTGCCCGTCCAGGTTCCCAGGAAGGGGCCGTTGTAGCTGAAGTCCCAGCTTCACCCCGGCGGGGCACCCCCCTGCCCCCTCCCCCCCCCCCCCCCCGTCTCAGCCCACGCGGCTCGCGGGCCCCACGGCTCCTTCCACACCGGGCTGTGGCGCTTTCTCAGACTTGCCTGTTTCTCATGATCTGGTCCGTTCTGAGGAGGACCGGCTGGGAATGTTGGTAGAAAGTCCCTCTGCTGGGTTTTCCTGTTTCGTTTCATTTTGCTTTGTTTTTCTCACCATTAGTTTGACGCGATGGGTTTGGGGAGGAGGATAAAGACGTGCACGGGCCCCGTAAAGCACTTCTCACTTATTTTTTATTTCTTTTTCGTAAGGAAAACACGTTCCCATTGCTGTCGGCACACGATATCATGTGAGTTTCAGGTGAGGTTTACAGCGATTTTTTAAATTACTAAGGTTTTAAGTGACAGACTTTTTCGAGAGAAGGAAAAAATAAAAAACAGAAAAAAAGGGCAGAAAATACTCGCTAAACTAACGACGCCCACAAGTACATGTCCATACAAGACACACAGGCACGTAAGTTGTATGCTTTTCAGAGATAAAACGTAGGATTTGAAACGCTGAGCCCCGGTCACAAAAGGTGTTTTCACAGCGCAAACCAGCTCTCCTGAGCTGTGATCCACTTACCGCACGACTCACATCTGGAATGCACAGTGCTGTGGTGTCCGGGATGTCACGTCATTAATTCGAAAACAGTTCGGTCAAATTCCTATGACATAAGATGGGTCACTTTCGAGGCACAGTTCTGCACAGGTGAGCGAGTCGAAGTGAGGCTGGCCGCTGGGTGGCTCGCGTCCTCCTGAAGAGAGGACACTGGGCCGCGGACGCACAGGACAGGCCACGCGGTGACCGAGGCGGAGACAGGGTGGCCTTCGAATGGGTCTCCGGGCCTCCGTCCCGGGCAAGCTGCAGCCCGGCGCATTCACATCTGAGACCCACAGAGCGAATTGAGGTGCATTGTGAGGCTTTATTAGCCGGCTGGCGACTGACTCTCCCCGCTAGAGAACTGGCCCTGAGCTTTCAGAGGAGGCAGCTTATAAAGCCTAAAACCACATCAAACAAGCAAGCAGGTTTACAGAAGCAGGAGTTAGCCATTAGCATATCTTTGCACAGGATATCTCCTAGAACTATACCCTGGTTAAACATTAAACAAGCAAGCAGAAGTTGGCCATTTGAAAATTTCCCCCCTTAATATCCCAGAATTTGTCACTGCTGCCCAGGGAAGAGGGAGGTCCAGAGGGCCCTTGGGGGATTGTCGGGGCTGCTTGGAGCCCCCCAAAGTCTCCCAGACAGGAAGGAATTTGTCCTGACTTGAGTTGGGCGTGTGGGGGACATGACACCCGGGAACGGGGCCCCTCTCCACTGTGAAAGGACCTGCCCGTGTCCCACAGCTTCGCCCGCTCCCGACTCCCCGGGCACAGCGGCCAGGCTTCCTCCCTGTGTGGTGACGTGGGTGCCGCTCACCTCCGTCCAGGCCACGGCCCGCCAGCTCGAGGGATGACGGATTTCTAGGGCACTTTCTTTTTCGTGTGTGATGTAGGTTTACCTGTTCTATTTTGAAATTAGACAAAAAAGGCACCCAAGCTCCTCCAGCAATAACATCTTGTAAACGGAGCAGCAGCGAGACACCGCAGTACACAGGTACTAGAGTGCCCAGGCATCAGAGCACCTATATGCCAGAGGGCTGAGATTCTGGAGTTCCTACGTGCCCGAGTACCTGGATACTCGAATACCTGGATACTACAGTGCCTAGATGTCAGAGTACCCGCCTACTCGAATACCCAGATTCCAGAGCTGAGGTACCTAGATAGCAGAATATCCAGGTATCAGAGCACCCACATACTAGAGTACCTAGATGCTGGAGCACTCAGATACAGAGTACCTAGATAGTAGAGTGCCCAGATAACAGAGTACCTGGATACCAGAGCACCTAGATTCTAGAGTACCTACATACTAGAGTATCTAGATACTAGAGTACTAGAAGGCCTTGGTATCAGAGGACCTGGGCACGAGAGCATCCAAGTACTGGTGTGTGTGGAGAGAGGAGGCCCAGACACCGGCGTGCCGAGGGCGGACGCCGGCACGGTGCATCTCTGAGCCTCTTCAGATCCGACCGGTTTCACGAGCGCTGTCTGTTTGTTTCCGTGCAATTTGATCTCATGCGGTCGCTGCCCGTGTGGGTTACAGAAGCCGGCGCCACCACCTCCCGGCCCTCTCTTCCTCCCAGGGGACTTGGGAGCCGCTCTCTGCCGCAGGCTCACCCCGGCGCCGCGGCCGGCGCAAAGCAGGAGTCGACCGAGGCGGACGCGGCGTCCACTTCGTGACTAGACGGTGTGGGGGCCGCTCAGCCCGACGCCGGACGCGGAAGGACACGGATGTGGCAGTCCGGGCAGGCGTCAGGGGAGATGGGAAGGCCCGGAGGCGGCCGAGCAGCGACGTGGACCCAAACGTGGTTCGGAAGGTCACGTTCACAGTCCATGTATTTTGCCCCTTTTTAAAAACTGCCCCTCTGTGAGAATGAGACAGAAATAAACACGTTTCCTTGGAACCCACTTGAAATTCAAACTGCTGAGTGGGGACACCGCCCGGGGTGGGGGAGCAGGTGGGGGACAATCGAGTCCCAGCAGAGCCCAGCTTCAGGGAGAAGCCGGCCTCAGGGCTGTGCAGTGGGCGCCCGGCTTCTGGGGACAAAACGAGGCAGAATCCTGTTTCCGCCCCGTGCGTCCTGGGGGACCCCTGAGAATGTGGGGCCTCGGTGTCAGGTGGGACGCTGGGGCCTGGGTGGGGATTGGCCGCTGTGTCCTGTGTAAGAGTTTCAGACAAAGAGGAAAGTCTTGCCTGGGAACAATGCGAGATAACATGATAGAAGACCTTGAAGAAAACAAATGAAAGACAGCGGTAGATTCCCCACGTCCTGGAGAAGAACAAGGAGGCAGGAAAGAGGAAGAAAACAAACCCTCATGCAGACGCCTTTTTGAAATGCAGATGACGCCGTGCAGCCTGCCCCGAGATGCCTCGCAGTTAGAATGAAAGGCTCGCCAGAAAAAATCAAAGGCGAACAGAATGGAAGCTCCAAGGGGCCTAATCCCTGACGCCTTGTTGGAGAGACACCAGCGCGGCCCTTTCCCGGTTGGGGGGCGGGGGGGGCTGAGGAATGGGGGATCAACTGTGTGGGGGGAGAGGGGGTCACGTTCCTGGCGGGTGTCTGTCACCATTCCGATCACAGCAGCGCACGCGTCAGGAAACATCCCGCGAGCTGTGGGAAATGCTTCCTTATACGACTGGCATTAAAAAAATTATTTTTTTAATGTGGTAAATATGCCTACCATAAAATCTACCGTTTTTTAACCGTTCTTAAGTGTCCAACGGAGCGGCCTTAGGCACACTCAGGTCGTGCCGCCGTCCCCAGCCTCCACCTCCGGGACTTCCTCATCGTCTCACACTGACACTGGCCCCGTTACACTCACTGCCCTCCCCTCCCCCAGCCCCTGGCTCCACCACCCACTTCCTGTCTCCGAATCTGACTCCTCCGGGGACCTCCCTCCCGTGAGTGGGGTCACACAGGACGGGACCTCCTGCGTCTGGCTCGTGTCCTCCAGGTCCATTGCCGCTGCGGCCGGTGTCACGTCCGTCCTTTTCAGGGCTGAGAGTCGTGCTCCACTGTCCGGAGGGACCTCACTCACTCTGTCCACCGCCCATCGTGGACACTGGGCTCTTTTCCACCTTCCGGCCACGGCACATCCTGCGGCTGTGTGCAGGGATGCGGTGGGAGGGGGGGTCTGCCTGCGCCCGGCTCTCGGTGCCCCTGGGCTCCCAGCTGTGGAGTTGCTGGGTCGGCGGTGACTCTCCGTTTAACTTCCGGGGACCCGCAGACGGTCCCCACAGCGGCCGCCCCGCCCACGCCGCCTCGGCCCCCGCGGGTCCGGCAGATGGCAGGCTCCAGGGCCGCCCGTGTGCTCTCGGCCCCCAGAAGCCAGCGCTGTTCTCTGGAGACCTGACTGGGAACGAGGACTCTGGGCAAACAGAAAGTGTTCGTCACCGAAGGTCACGTACCAGTCTGCTCAGGCCTCCATGACAAAGAGCCCCAGTCCAGCGGCTGACCGGCGGACGGTTACCCTCCCGGCGGGGGGGCATCGTCCCCTCCCTGTGCCCTCCTCTGCTGTGCCCCTGTGTCCTCATGACCTCATTTGACCTTACTCAGCCTTTTAAAGATGCTACATCCAAGGACGACCACATTCTGAGGTCCGGGGTTGAAACTCCCACATATGGATTCTCACAGGGACACAAGTCAGCGTAGCTGCTGCTGAAACAGGTGACCACAAACCGGCTTGTTCAAGTGACACGAACCTATTCCCTCCTGGTTCGGGAGACCAGACAAGTCCAAGGTCAAGGGGCCTGCGGGCCACAGGCTCGCTGGAGGCCGCGGGGAGGGTCCTTCCCGCCTCTCCCAGCTCCTGGGGCTCCGAGCACCCCTGGGCTGTGGCCACGTCTCCCTAGTCCGTGCGCCACCTCCACGTGGCTGCTCCTCTTCTGTGGGTAAGATGAGGTCACATCCTGGACTGGGGGCCCTAATACGACGACCGGTGAGCCTATAAGGAGAGGGAAATTTGGACGCAGACACGCAGAGAGAAGGCCGTGTGAGGGCAAAACCTGAGACCGGAGTGATGGGGCCACAGCCCAAGGGATGCCGGAGCCACCAGGTGCTGGACGGGGCCGGAAGGACCTTTCCCGGAGCCTCCAGAGGGAAGGTGTGGGCGCCCCAGCTCGTCCCGAGAGCGGCCTGGGCGCCGGCCCACCCAGGTTTAGCCACCTTGTGACATGCCAAGCTCTGGCTTCCCGCCCCAGAGCTGGGAGAGGACGGGTCTGTGGCGTCTCATGTGAGTGTCTGTCCTGGGCCAGGACAGCTCTAGCGGACGGCACCGCTTCATGAGCCCTGGGGGAATGACCTGACGTGCTGAAGACAAACGGCCGGTCACCGAGGCGCGTGGCCGGTCACCCAGGCACGTGGCTGGTTCTCGGGAAGGAAGGTTTCGGGTGAAGAGGAAAGCCAAGCTCTTTGCCAGAATCCAAGCCCTGAGGCCAGGGATTTGGTGCTGGGAGGAAGGCCAGGCAGGCCCTGGTGGGAGGAGAGGGGGCCCCCGGCTACCCCTCCCCTTGCTGGCCCACCCAAGGTCCTGGAGGACACGTCCTCCATTTTGCTGAGGGGGAGAGACGCTGCTTGTGGCATTTAAGCCGGTCGGTGACAGGATGGTGTCAGTGTGGAGAAAGGGGCTCATGGCCTGCAGTGGAGCCATCGATGAGCCCTGAAGGCCAAGCTGGGAGCCTGGGCCCTGGGGACAGCTGGCTGCAGGGCGGCCTCAGTGGTCACAACGTGTGCTGAGGAGCAGATAGTCTGGTGGCCCTAGGTGACCCCCCGAGGGGGGCAGTGCCGGAACAGGAAGGGTTAGGTAGATGCTTTTCAACATTTTTTACTTTTGGTACTAAAATACACCAAAAACCTATGCCTCCAAATAACCAAGCAAAGCTAAGGAACATGATGGAACCCAGCCCACCTGCTTGTCCCACCCACCCGCCAAGGTCAGCACAAGGTCGTAGCTGACCCAAGTCTCCGCCCTGGCCCCCTGGCGACCCGGGCTCAGCAGGGTGTTGCCGTCTCCGAGGTTTCCTGTGGGCTGCACGTGTTTCCTGATAACCAGGTTGGCCTTCGTCCCTCTGACAGAACTGCAGGGCGCTGGGGGCGCCTGGGCCTGCGCTCGGCTCAAGCTGAGGGGGTCCATCTCAGACAGGGTCTGGCCGAGCCTGCTTCACGCAGGGATCCCCGACTGCTGCTGGAGGCCCCCGCCCCCAGGAGGCCCCCCCCGCGAGGGACGGAAAGGAGGCCCCCGTCCCCCAAAAGGAGGCCCCCGTCCCCCAGAAAGGAGGCCCCCGCCCCGCGTGCCCGTCTCTGTCTCCCGGCGTGTCTCCCCCTTGCCTCGTGGCTCCCCCGCCATCGGTCTTCGCTCTCCGCACAGCGGCTCGGCGTGGCGCAGAGGGCTGTGGCGTCTCTCCGTGGGCCGTGTCTTCTTGTCCCCAGGGCCTCCCACACTGTCCCCTTGTGCTAATTAAGATGTCTTCCTGAACGAGCCCAGTTGCGTCTCTAAGTGGGTTCCTGGAGCCCGCTGGTAACATTAATTTCCCCGTCCCTGTGCCGCGGTGAGGGGCACGCCATCCCTGCGGCAGGAGGTCGGCGTCCGGGGGAGCGCACGCGTGTGGATCGGCCCGGCTCTCCGAGGCGGAGCGGCGCTGACGGGCACCCTGCTGGCCGGCGTCACCCGGCACCAAGGCCCCTGTCTCACGCCCCTGCCGGAGCGGGTTGAACAGTGTCCCCCGAATTCGTGTCCGTCCAGATCCGGAGCCTCAGAACCGGGCTTTGTTTAGACACAGGGTCTTTGCGACGCCATCAGCGGAGATGAGGTCCTCTGGAGTAGCGGGGCCTTGATTTAATGACCGGAGTCTCCACGAGAAGAACAGGGACACTCAGAGGAGAAGGGCGGCTATGCCCACGTTCCAGGGACGGCCAGCGCCCGCAGGGGCACCGGCCCTGCCGACGCCTCGACCTCGGGCATCTCCGGAGCCGTGAGATCGTACGTGTCTGTCGTTTGAAGCCACCAGCTCGCAGTGCTTGGTGACAGCCTGCTCGGGGACCTCGCAGGCCCGGCTCTGCGGCGTCACCCTCCTCACTAGCTGGCTGCTGGGGCGGCTCCGTGAGCAGGGCAGGCACCGGGGGCCGTGACGCTGCGCTCACCTCCCAGCCCCCACACAAGTGCCCGGCCTGGCCACATCTGCCTTGAGCAGGGCGGGAAGCGAGGGCGCCACGTTGCCCCTGCAGGGGAGAGCACCGGACAGGAGGGACGCAGGCCAGGCCCACCCCGGCACAGGCGCCAGCCCTGGAGGCTCGGAGCGACGGTCCCACGGGGAGCTGGAACTTGAGAGGGGCCGTGGGAGGCAAGGTGGCGCGCAGAGCACCAAACGGAAGTGGGGGGAGGCGGGAGGGAACGTGCGGCCCCACCGCAGGGGACGCAGGGACCCCCGCGTGCTCACTGGTTTCCTGGGGGCCGGGGCCACTGCCCAGGCCTCCAGGGCGGCGGGCGGTGTGGCCTCCAAGGCGGGGCCCCTCCCGGGCTCTCGGGCTGCGGGCTGCACTCTGCTCCTGGCAGCTGTGTGGCCTGGGGTGTCCTGCTTCTCCACGGCCCGGCCCGCAGGACAGCCTCCATGACCCATGACCTCAGCAGGACCTCAGCCCCTCTGCTTGAGGGCTCCCCTGACTAGGCCAGGCCCACCCAGGTCATTTCCCTCTTGATTAACTAAAGGTCAACTCACTAGCGACGTTAATTCTGCTGGAAAAATCCTTTGCCTCTGCCACATGACATCACAGAATCAAGGGTGCCACACCCCTCACGTCACAGGTTTACGCCCACCCAGGGGAGAGGAGGGAGCACTCGGGGCCCCTGAAGGTTCTGCCGGGGACACCCATCCTGGACACTGAGAGCAGGTGGGGGCCCCGACCGGGACTGGCCGCCGGAGGTGTGGTGGCACCTGAGGTCTCGGCAAGAGCGATTTAGACGTAGGGGGTTTGTCCTCGGCTCCCAGTCGCAGTGATGGCCTCCCATCCGTTTGACGAGCCGATGGTTGGGGTCCCGAGGACCTGGAGCTCTGGTCTGCGTGGGGCTTCCCAGCGCGGTCCCCTGGCAGCCCCACGGGGAAGCACCTGTCCACTCACCATGAACTTGTCACTCAGTCATCAACCCAGGACCCTGCCTGGGCTCCACGCTCCGCAGACAGGGTGGTCTCCCCGATTCGCGGTGGGGAAACTGAGTCACAGGCGACACACCCAAGGGGCAGGGCCAGCCTGAGTGCTCGGGTCTGCTGTACACCCCACAGCACCTGCCTCCCCGAGGTCAGCCCCACCGGAGCCGAACCTCGATTTTCTGAAGCGACAGAACTGCAGCATCAAGATGGCCTCTGAACGGGGACTCGCCTGGCGTTTCACTCCGTTCCAGTCCCTAATCAGGCCATTAGGGGACCCCAGCGGAAACCCGACCGAGGCCTTGACCTTGCGAACACAGACTGCAGCCACTGGCGTGAACAGACCGCCAGCCGTGGCCCCAGGGGGGCTTTCCAGGTGTCTGGTGAGGGTCCTCCTCCTGACATTCAGAAAAGGAGAGGCAGGCGCGGCCACGCCAGGGGCCAGGCGGACAAGTGCCCTGGGGGACCGCTCCACCCTGCCTTTCCCCAGGGCCGTGTCAGGACCTCCAGGCGTGAAATGCTGACCAGACGTGAACCGACCCCCTCCTCCACCAACGTTCATTTGCAAACCGCCAGGACACTTCCACGCTGGGCCGAGTTCGAGGAGGGCGAAAACACGTCACGCGGCGACGGAAACAGACGTGACGCCGTGTTCCCGCTGCCGCCGCACAGCACCCCACCCCGTACCGCGGCCACAGGACTCCCGTGGTAGCGGTGACCCGCGGCCGCCCGCGGTCCCCAGAAACATGCTGGAAAATCCCGACGTTCCGGAAGTTTTACATTGCGCGTCCTTCTAAGCAGTGGTGCTCGTGTTCGGATCACCCGCCGTCCTTCACGGCGGCCCGACGCCTCTGCGGTGACTGGCAGCAGCGACCGCTGTCATTGTCCTCTTGTTTACAGGTTACTGTTGGTGCCCGGGGGGTCATTTAAACTCATCAGGGTTGGTAGGTACCGCTGACCCTGGAGTAACGCCACTTTGGACCTGCCCGGGCTCACTCGCGCGAGGGTTTTCGTCAGGAAACACACTCGGCCCTTTGCGTCCACACCTGGACTCCACCAACCGCGATCGGAACCGAACAGTATTTCCGTATTCCCCACCCGCAGGTTTTCGAGTTTCTCCCCGCTGGCTCGCCGACCTGTGGGTGCTAAAAAAACCGGTGCTTTCCCCTCCTCATGGTTTCAGTTCTTCCAGCCTGGCTAATAATCAATCAAATGAACAAGACAGACCGGCAGGGGAAAGTCAAAGCTTAAAACAGGGGCTCAGGGGGATTCACATAAGCAAGGAAAATCCAAGGATGGCGAGGTGACATCAGGTCTAGGCAACATTCTGGAGGAGGGCCAGGGTCTCAGACGTCAGACCTGAGGTATGGGAGTCCCAGGTAGTCTGGGGGGGGGGGCCATGCTTCCTGAGACACTGGTTTGCCGCCCTCCGCCCACCAGGCTCAGGGCAAACCAGGCCGCTAAGGCCTAAACCAAGTTTCCCACAGACTCTTGGGCGTATTGTTTCTGAGCAAATGGCTTCAGATCGACGTCCCAAAAGGCAGCGTTGGGGTGGCAACGCTTCAGCTCCCTTCCATACCAACCGCGGATGGACATGCGGAGCAGAAGGCTGACGGCAGAACCGAAAGTGACACGAGGATTTTCGGTGGCGCAGGGTGGGCGTTCCTCGCCCCCGCCTGGTTTGGGGTCGACCGTGGCGGGGGGAACGTGGAGTTCGGGCCGCGCTTTCAGGCCTCACTGGGGTCCTGGCGCGCATCACCCGGACAAGAGGGGCGACGGTTACGTTGCATGGTGACTATGCCTCGACCTTATTATGCACACTATTCAAATGTGAATGATGACGTTATACGGGGGAAGGGGGCGAGGGGCCCCTCTGGGTGCACCCATTGCGCCTTCTGGGAGCGCGTAGGGTCCCCGCTTCCCCAGGGTCTACACAAAGTTTGCGGGTTCTTTGCAAATGCACGACCCTCTTTGGTGGGCGTGTGCGGGCGCCCCTGCACTCGAATTGCTTCAGCAGAAGTGGGTTCAGCAACTTGAAGGTTCTGGAAAAGTCTGGAAAGCTCTGGAAGGTTTTGAAGTTTCCATCAGGGTCCGCGCCAAGCCGCGCGGGTCCGACCGAGCGGCCGGCAGGAGGCGGAGGCGGCGGGCACCGCAGGCGGGTTTACAAGGCACGTTGGGACAAAGCCCCGCACACGCTCGCGCGCGCTCCGCGCCCGTCAACCACCCGCCCGCCCCGCGCCGTCACTCAGTCTGCGCCGCCCGCCGCGCCCGTCACTCAGTCTGCGTCCGTCCGCCCGCGCTCACCTGTCAATCAGTCGGCACCGCGCGCGGACGGGCGGAAGGGGCGGGGCCTGGGCTCGGTCGCACGCTCCCCATTGGTCGGCGGCGGGGGCGGAGCTGGCCGGTGCCAATGGCTTGGCCCCGCCCCCGGCCGCGGGGGATCGGCGGCGGCGGCGGAGGCGGTGAGCGCGGGCGTGGGCGGCGGCGCTGGGGCGGCGCGGGTGCCACCGCCGTTGGTCCGCCGCGGCCCCCTCGTCCTCCACGCCGCCTCGGGGACGGGCGCTGGGGCGGCGGGCTCCCGGTGAGCCCAGCGGGCTGCTCGGCTCGGGGCGGCGGGGCCGGGGCGGGCGGGCCCGAAAGAGGCTCCTGGGCGTTGACCCGCGCTGCCGCGGTAGCCCCGCCCCTCCTCGTGAGGCCTCTGTTCACTTAACCCCTCCTGCTGCCCGGTCCCCCCCAGTGCTGCCCCAAATCCCTTCTACCGCCCAACCCCCGCCTCTGTGGGGGGGGCCACCAGTGCCGCCCGAGATCCTCTCCGCTGCCCACCTCCCCCCTCGCTGCTGAAGCCCCCCCCGTGCTGCCCGACCTCCCCTTCTGCCGCCGTATTTACCGCCTGCTACCCGAACCCGGCCTCCCTGCCCAACCGCCCCCTCCCCCGCCCCCATGCATGACCCCCGTGTTGCCCAACCCCCCAGCTACCCAGACTTCCTCTGTTGCCTGAACCCTGCCTCTGCCTGAATTCCTTTAGTGCCTACGCCCCTCTTTTGCTGATAAAACCCTTTTTCTGTTGCCTGAACCTGTTCGTCTCTGGCTGAAGCCCCACCTCTGGTGACTGAACCCCCTGTCCTGATTGAACTCCTTCTCTACTACCTTAACTCAGCTGTCTGAACCCCCATCTCTGCTCGCTGAGCCCCCTCTGCCGATTGAACCTCTTCTCTGCTGCTTAAACACCCCCATCTCTGCCCGAACCCCCACTTCTGCTGAGTGAACCCTCTGGCTTCTGCTGTGACACCCCCTTTTTGTCAGTGTCACAGCCCAGGGAGAGTGCCCGGGACGTAACGGGTGTCAGCAGCTGCGCTGTCCTTCAGGGACAGGGCCAACAGAGCAGGCCTTTTCCTCCCGTGTTAATTCTTTGGTCACTTGTGGTTTCCATTTGGGAAAAAATAATCTGGACGCGTCCCTCAGCGAATCCGGCTGTTCTGTTTAGGAAAAAAGTCCCGGCCTGCGTGCGTGCGTGGGTGGGTGTGCGGGTGCAGGCGAGTGGGCAGCCCCCTCTGGCATCCAGCGTCTGGTGACAGGCCAGCCCCCTCCCTTCGGTCGCGTTGGTGTTAAAATCGCCAGCAGCCCGCCAGCCACCACTGTGCGCGAATTTCTTCGCAGGGTCCGTCGCGCCGGGCCTGCCAGCCCTGTGCTCGTGTGACGTCCTCCCGGCCGCCACATGCGTCCCCATCATGACGGACGCCGCGTACGTGCTCTGCAGATGGAAGGAGCGATTGTGGCCTGCAAAGGTGACGAGCGTCACTGTAGTTTCAGGAATTAGAAGTGACTCTTGGGTGACAAAATCTTCATCGAGAGAGGCCTACGTGTTGCTTCCGAGGAATAATTGAGCCCGACCAGTTGGCTGCTGTCTCTGTTGGCACTGGTTCTCGTTCCCCGTTTATGGGGTTTTTTGGTTGAGTGCTTGCAGGGTTACAGTGGCGGAAGCATCTTTTTTCCACACTAAAAAAAAAAAAAAAAAAAGCAGAGTTGGCTTTAAAAGGCGCACGTAAGGCCGGAACTTGAGAAAATTCCTGGCAGAGAGCCCTGCAGTAGTAAATAACGGGAGGCTGTGGGGGACCGGTCCAGCACCGGGGTGGGGGGGGCTCGTGCCTCCATTTCCCCACCTGCGACGTGAGGATGGGAGAGCCTCAGGTTCTGGGACATGCTCAGCAGCGTCCGCTGTGCTTGTGTCTGGACGTGGCCCCTGCTTCTGGCTCTGTCAGCCGGTTCTCGGGTCAGTGACGAAAATTTTCTTTTCTTTCTTTTTTTTTAACAGGTTTTGGCCAGAACCCAGATATCAACAACAACTAAGAGAAAAAAGGGATTTTTTCTAAATGTTCAAATACTCTCCGTAGACAAAAAGTTAAGTGTGTTGTTTTTTAATTCCATTTTTTCCACTATGGGAAACAGCCCTGCCCCCCCGTCCCCCAAAGTGAAATCGGCCCCCACGGGCTTTCTAAGTGTGTAGTTACTGTAAGGGACCGATGCTCACGGAAACCTAAGGACAGCAGCGGGTGGCTGGGAAGTTGGAGGTGGGGGGTGGTAGGGCACTGTGAGCTCTGAGCTCCAGAGGGGCCAGCATGGAATGGGGCAAACGTGAATCCCACCCGGGGCAGGCTCGCCGTGGCTGTTCAGACGGGCTGCGGATCCATTTGGGTGTTTTCAGAACCTGGTGTGACAGGCCCATCAATTTTGAAATGTCTGATGTTGGAGCCTGTGTCTCTAACCAACGGCTTTGGCATCGGGAAGTCTCACCGTGGCTGGCGGTGCGGCACTGTTCCCTCGGTTATTCGGGCTGGAGGGACAGAGTTTTGAAAGACGAGTTTTGAAATGCCCAGATCGTGCATACCTGGTGTCCCTGTGTCTGATGAGTTCCCAATTCTAAATAGAGAATTTTAAAAAACCCAGTTGGCTGCACAGCCCCTCCTCAGCTCAGGCTTTCCCTGCGGCTGGGAAGGTAGGTAATTGAGTCCCCGCATTTGAAAGGGACGCACATCCTTCTAAACCGAAACACACCTGCTGGGCTGTAAACAGCTCTTAGCGACATTATCGCTGCTCTGAAAACCTAACAAAGGAGTTATTTGTGCAGTTGAAAGTAGGATTTGCCCCACAAAAGTCACCATTCAAATGCGTTTTTACTCCTGGATTCAGCCAACCTTTTCTGTCCTGATGGGGGAGGGGAACAGCCTGGGGCCCAGGCATAGAAGTGCCTCGGTGGCCTTGACTTTTGGTTTAAGTGGGAAGGTTCGGGAAGATTCTTTTGTTACCTAAAGAAAAACGTGTTTTTGTTCCTGCGGCCTTGGCTGCAACAGCCTCATCGTTTCTGTTCTCAATTCTGTTCCTGCAGAGTGAGGGTGAGAAGCGCAGAAGCCAGGACCCTGGAGAGGTCCCAGATCGAGGACATAGCCTCCTTGCTGGGTAAGAGTGGGCTGGGGTGTCAGGTAACACAGGAGGGGTTCGGGGAGACCCAGAGACAGGCCTCCAGGTGGGGTTGTCCCTTCACCAGTGACAGTGGGCTGCAGCTGAGGAGGGGCAAATCAGGGTGCTGTCTCAGACCCACCCAGACCCCGCCACCCAGAGCTGCTGGGACGGGAGCCTGTGCCTTCCTGCGCCCTCATCCGTCGCGAGGCTGCGGCTCCCTGCCCAGGTGTCGAGCTGTGCCAGGGGGCAGGCTGGTGCTGCCCTGTCTGCGGGAGGGCCCCGCAACCCGCCCCCAGGCCCTGTGTCCACGGGGAACTGAGCCTGTCCCCTGCCTGTGATACACAGCCCCGGGGCCGCACCAGCCCTGCACACCCACACGTGACAGCGGTTTCTCCTCACAGCTGGGTGCCCGTCCTGTGTGCAGGGCGCTGCATTCTGGGCAGGGTCACCCAGAACCCGCCCCACGGCATCTCTGACGTAAGATCTTTTGATCAGCAGCCCAAAGCAGCCTCCCCCACCCCAACCCCGCACCCGGATCGGTGGCTGGTCACCGCCGTCGGCTTGCTCGGGCGGGCGGTGCCTTGCTGTGAAGCGGGGAGACCCGCGTGGACGGCGGTGTGCTGTGCGGTCGCGCCCGTCAGCGGCAGGGAGGCCAGGCGGGCTCCCGGCTTCGCACAGAGCGCGGACCGTCCCGGGGGCCTCGCCAGGGCTCCCCTGGGCCTCTCTAGTCTTTGTTTTCTGGGCCTGGGTCCTGTTGGCCTGATTGAGTCGCAGTTGTCAACTGCGACGGGATTTGCTGAGCCGCTGGATGCGTTTTTGTTGGCCGATTGTTTTGTGACCTGGAGGAATGTGTTGCTGACCCAATGAGGTTAGGGTCACTCCCTCCGGCTGTTTAAAAACAGATCCGGGTCCCTGAACGGGGCTGCAGCCGGCTGTGCTTTTGTGCCCGGTCTCCTTCAGCCGAGGCGAGGGATGGACGTCGGCACCGGGCACCTCGCGTCACTAGGCTCTGTCTCCCGCCCTCAGCCTCACAGAAGGACGCGCCTGCCGAGCCCGTGGAGGAGCTGACCTACAGGCGGGCGCTCCGGGTGGCTCTGGACATTCTGAATGAGGGGACCTGTCTGCGGCCGGAGGATGCTCCAGAGGGAGAGGGAGCCACTGGGCCTGCAGGAGGGGACCCCACGGACTCAGCTGCTGCACGGGGCCATCCCAGCTCCCGCCCCCTGTCCCGCGGACATGCCGGCCAGCGCCGGTCCTGAGAGGAGGGAGCGTGTGCGCCGGAGGCTGGCAGGCTCGCCCCCCTGCGCAGAGGA
The DNA here is from genome assembly GCA_003508835.1 of Eonycteris spelaea. Lineage (NCBI taxonomy): Eukaryota > Metazoa > Chordata > Mammalia > Chiroptera > Pteropodidae > Eonycteris > Eonycteris spelaea. Next base: position 3,241,900 of record PUFA01000182.1, read on the forward strand.
CCCCAGGTCCCGAGGGGACCCCGAGAAGGGGCTCGGGAGAGCGAGAGGCCCCTCGCCCTGCAGGTGTCAGCCAGAAGTGGTGCTCGGCACCCGAGTGGATCAAGGACACACCTTGAAGACTGGCCAGCCCCGAATCAAAGGATGAGAAGTTCGCCACGGCAGCCCAGAGGGCGGCAGGCTGGCCTTCCGCTCTCGGAGGGCGACGGGAGCAAGGGGGATGCGGACGCGCCTGGCCGCGGGGCAGCCCCGAGCTCGGTACCCCGGGCCAGGGAGCGGGGTCTGCGGGCCAGGGCATGCCACCAGGCCTGGCCGGATGCACGAAGCCCCCCTGCGAAGCAGCTGTGCTTGGCCAGCGGCCAGGGCTCTGGCCCGAGGGGCCAGATGACACTGCGCAGCACCGCCAGGCCTGGCTCGCCCGCGGACAGCTCGAGGCTGCACGACCCAGACGAAGGTAGGGCTGCCCCCCACCCGGGCGGGGTGGGGCCCGGGCCGCACTTGGGCAGGTCCCAGCATTAGCAGTGGCTGCGTCCCGGCTGCCCTTTCTCTGGTGTGCCTCGCGGCCCCCATCCCGGGGCGTGACCTCCCGCGTCCTGCGTCCGCCTTTCAGCCGTGGTGTGAGGGCACCCCCCTCGCAGTCTCGCCTCATCTCACTCGTTTGCCCCTCAAATGTTCTCTCGTGGCCCGTGCCCGCCCGGATTGGGCAGCTTGCAAGTTTGTGGGACACAGGTCTTCTCTATGGTCTTGGGGTCCCCTGTCACGAGCTGTTTTCCCGGGCCAGTGACTGAGTCTCATGTGATGTTCTGCAGACTGTCAGTCGTCCGGAGAGTCGGTGGAGCCTGACCCCGTTCACCCCGTTCACCCCATCCTGGAGGACGAGGACGAGGAAGAGGAGCCCCCGAGGATCCTCCTGTACCACGGTGAGCCCCATAGCCGGGCCCAGGGCTCTGGGACGCGTCCTCGCTCCCGCTGGCCTGGGGCCACAGCCACTCGGTTGGGGCGGGGGCGGACAACAGGCACCCCAGAGAACGGTGGCCCCACCATCGGCGTGTGGCCTGGCCCCCCTCGCGGACCTTGGGGACTCCGCCTGTGTGTGTCGGGCAGGAGCTCGTGGCCTGGCACCCGTGCTGCCCGGGCGGGGTCAGAGCAGGGGACGCGGACCCCACGGGTCTGCCTGGCGCATGGACAGGATGCCGGGCCACGGCCTCGGCGAGCTCCCGCGGGCACGCGTCGTCTCGGTCCAGTCTGGGGTGGTTTCAGAAAGGGCCACAGGTGCACAGGATGTTGCAGAAGTGGCAGGGGCGTGGGGACCTGTCCCTCAGCCACCTGGTGGCAGCACCCGCGAGGCCAGGAAGCCAGGCCGCAGGTGCTCCCCCCCCGCCTCCTCCGCTTCCTCTTGCTGTACCGCCCGCCCCTCCCAGTTCCTCTGTGCCGGTCTCAATGCCGCGTCCCCGCAGGGGTGGCCGGTCCGCGCTGTCCCCAGCCCCCCTCGCCAAGGTTTTGTGACCTGACGTTTAGCATTTGAATCACTTCCTTGTTTTGGGGGGGGGCGTAGGTTTGTCCTGCGCGGGCAGCTGGGGCAGCCCCTCCCCCTCCCTGTCTCGGCCCCTTTCTGGCTCTGCTCCACGATCCCAAAAACGTTATGTTTTGGAATAACGTGAGGTTTTCAGAGAAGCAGCAGGGGTGCGGGGCCCCACTGCGCCAGCACGGGGGTGGGGGGGCCAGGTGGCCATGTCGCCGCTTCGCACGTCGTCATGGCGACGGGTCTTAGGCGGCTGCTTGGCTGGTGGACGTGGCTCTGACGTGTCTCCTCTGTTCTCCTTCCTGATCCAGAGCCGCGCTCGTTTGAGGTGGGGATGCTGGTCTGGCTCAAGTACCAGAAGTTCCCGTTCTGGCCGCGGTGGTGAGCGCGCCCTGGGGCCTGGGCGGGGCTTCTCGTTGTCCCCCCCCCCCCCCCACCCCCGGGGTTGTGAGGCACAGGCACCTGGGCAGCGGCGGGGGGGGGGGGGCGGGGGTCACGCGTCTCCCCCGGGGACAGGTTCGCAGGCCAGGCTTGAGCCCAGCCGGCCGGGGACGCCACCAGGGCCAGCTTGCCCTTCGCAGTGCTGCGTGTGGTCAGCTGTCTGTCAGGCCGCGGCCCGTCTCGGCGGCTCCTCTTGCCCTCCGTTCCCCCTTCGCCGGCTCCTGGTAGAGACGGGGTGCAGGGCTGCTTGTGGCCCTGCAGTTCGCAGTGAGGACGGCCGTGTGTGCTGGGGGTGTGGGCAGCTGGCCGAGTGTGGCCTGCGTTGGGGCAGCTCTGCCCCGCAGGCCCAGCTTGGGGGGGGGGGGGCGCCGAGCTGGTGGCAGCACAGCCCCTCCCCCACACCCCTGCCCAGCCCTTCCGGCTCAGCTCGTTCCCAGCAGTTCCCGAGGGCCCTGCTGGGCAGTGTCCCCGGTGAGAGCCACTGGTGGGCGCTTCCACCCGCAGCCCTGCGAGGCCGTCCTGGTAGAAACAGGCTGCTGGCCTCCCCCACAGGCCGGGCTTCCTGCCCCTGCTCCTCGGCGGGTCCCGGATCTGCCCCGCCTGGCCACGGGGACACTGAGCCTCAGTGGTCACACGCAGGTGGCTGGAGGCAGCAGCCCCTGGCTCTTCTCATTTGAAACTGAGGAAAGCCTGCCGGGTCCTGCGGAGCCGTGGAGCCGCTCTGAGGCGTGCGGCGGCCACAGGCCCGGAGCGCGCGGCTGTGCCGGCCCGTCTCATGGTGCCCGCCTCCGTGTTGTGCGCAGGTCAAGAGCGTCCGGAGGAGAGACAAGAAAGCCAGCGTGCTGTTCATCGAGGGCCACATGAACCCCCGGGGGAGAGGGTGAGCGTGGCCTCGGCCCCTGCGGGACGTCTGGGCGAGGGCAGGACCGTCACCTCAGAGGGCGCCACGCAGCACCCGCCGGCTCCCGCTTGGGAGGCCCGGGGTCGGCCGTGGGCGGCTGCTGGTCCTGGCCATGGGCCCCGTCGCGGGGAGCACGCCACGCGCCAGGCCCGCTGCCAGCACGCCGCCCCGGCCGAGGGGCCCCCCCCCGGTGTTGCCCGCCCCCCAGCTTTCTCGTGCTGCTGCCTCTCGGAGGCCAGTGGTGGAGTCGGGCCTGGGGTCGGCCCGTCCTGCCCGGAGGCCCCGTGCACTGTCGGGAGGGGCCGTGTCGTAGGGCACGTGGCAGTGGCGTCTGCTGACCTGTGTCCCCGTCCCTGCAGCATCACGGTTCCCCTCAAGAGACTGAAGCACTTTGACTGCAAGGACAAGCAGGCGCTGCTGGTAGGTGGCTTATCAGGTGACAGGGTCCTCTGAGGAGCCCTTGAAACCCTGGCTGCGTGTGATGCAGGGGAGCCGGCATCCGCTGCTGGGGCCGGTGGGGCCGTGTCCCGGGCGGAGGCTCTTCTCGCTCCTCCCAGCGGCCATTCTCGGGCCGCCCTGAGGAATGACGGGGTGTAGGCCCCTTGGACTGCGGACACTGCCCTCCGTGGCCCCGCACAGCAGGGCAAGGGCCCCCCTGGGCACCAGCTGTCGCCTGGTGGCCGCCTGTAGCTCCGTGTTCAGCACTGCGTCCCCCACGGGCCGTGACCCGTCCGAACGCTGTGCTTGGCCTGAGGTGGTGCTGCTTGTCCCAGCTCTGAAACGCTGGGCCTGGGGGGCCACCACCCGCCCTTTGCAGGGTCCCGGGGGCCATCTGGTCCCTGAGGGCCGGGGCTGGGAGTGCGCAGCCCTCACGCTCCTGCTCCCTGAACTGTGGCCTCGCTCGGCATGACTGGCGTTGACAGGGCCACGTCTAGCCCTGCCCGGGTTGTCACGGTTTCCTGTGTCTCCCGTCCCTCTGTCCAGCTTTGTTCACGCAGCGTCTGACCCCAGCAGCGCTGGGTGCCCGTCCCTGATCCATGCCCATGGGTGGGGCGTGGAGCCGGTGACGGGAACCTTGCCCTGGAGTCTGAGTGCGCAGAACAGTGCAGAGCTGGGGCCCCAGGCCCGCGGGGTGTCTGCGCCCTTGTCCCGCCCCCGTGATGACGCGGGTGCAGGGGCACGTAGAGGTGGTGGGAGCGAGTGCCTCTGGCCGGCTGCCTCTCTCCGGCTGTGGCTAGGTCTGCTCTCGTGACCGCCACTGGCCCTCTTGTGATAGTCGTGGCTTTGTCGTCTCTGGGCCCTGTGGGCTTCCTCCCCTGAGGGAACGCCGTGCCCGCCCTGTCAGGCCCGTCGGCGAGGCTCCCGTGGCCGGCCTGGAGCACCTGTGGCGTGCGGCAGGGGAGGAGGCGGGCGAGGCCGGCTTCCTGTTTCTCGTGCCTGTGGCGTCCCTCTGCAGGGTGCTGCCCGCCGTGTCCCGCTCGGCTGACGCTGGCCGCCGGGCACAGGAGTCCTGAGGACTCGTTTTGCGTGACCTCACAGCGGTCTCCACCTGACGGCCACGGGTCGCGTGGCCCCAGCGAGGCTCCCAGGGTCCACGTCGGAGCAGCCTGGCCCGGGCCTCGCCGAAGGTCCCCGGGGTGTTTGCTGGACAGGGCTCTGAGGCAGGGAGGGGCCGTGGCCTCCCGCTGAGCCTGCCCCTCTCACTGCAGGACGAGGCCAGGGCGGATTTCAACCAGGCCATCGGCTGGTGCGTCTCCCTCATCACCGACTACAGGGTCCGGCTCGGTGCGTGGGACCTCCGTGGCCTGGGGTGCAGAGCGGGCGGGGACAGCAGTGCGGGGCCCCTGTGTGGTGACAGCCAGGCTCGGCTGTTCCCATGGCTGCCTGGCTCGGACCCTGATGGCCGGGACCCCAGCGTGGGCTGGCGGGGGCTGGGTGCTGAGCCCCTTCCCCTGGAGCTCGTTCTGGTCCATCCAGTGGGGCTTGTCAGCGCCTCCCAGCGCCCCGGCCCCTGCCAGCTGCCTGCCCACGGGAGGGGTTGGAAGGTTCTGGCGCTGTGACACACCCTCCCCCCGCCCCGGTCCCCTGCTGTGACACGTCCCCCCCACCCCCACCCTATTTCCCCCCACAGGCTGCGGCTCCTTTTCTGGCTCCTTCCTGGAGTACTATGCGGCGGACATCAGTGAGTCTGAGCTCGTGCTTGTCTGTGTGGCCCACGAGCAGGGTGCGGGGGCTTCTGGGTGGAGGGTGGCTCCCCAGGGGCCCCGGCACGGCAGGGACCAGGCCTCTGCTCTCTGCTCCCTGCCCTGGGGTGGGGGCGCTGCATGCAGGGCCGCGTCCGCCCTGTTGGTGCCGGTGTGGGCTCGCCTGGTGGTCAGAACACCCAGCACCTTCACTCACCCTCCTGGGCCCAGCGGCCTCGGTGGTGACAGCCACGCCCCCGCCCTTAATGGGGCCGGGCAGTCGGAGCCGCCCCGGGGGCCTGGACGTGCTTGTCAGGGCCGGACAGGGTGGAGGGCAGTGTTGCAGTCAGAGGGGCTTCCTGCCAGAGGAAGGGCCCTTCGGGGCCCCCTTCGTCCCGGGGCGCGGTGAGGGGCCCCCCGCCAGCCTGCAGGCCCACGCACACTCCTCTGCAGGCTACCCCGTGCGCAAGTCCATCCAGCAGGACGTGTTGGGGACGCGCTTCCCCCAGCTCTGCCAGGAGGACCCCGAGGAGCCGGAGGTGGGCAGCCCCTGGGGCAGGAGGCCGCCCCGCAGGAAGGTGCTCCCCGACCGCTCGCGGGCCGCCCGCGACCGCGCCAACCAGAAGCTGGTGGAGTTCATCGTGCGGGCGCGGGGCGCCGAGGGCCACCTGCGCGACATCCTGGGCAACAGGAAGCCATCGCGCTGGCTGAAGACCTTCCTGAAGTCGGGCCAGTACGTGACGTGCGTGGAGACGTACCTGGAGGACGAGGAGCAGCTGGACCGTGTGGTGAAGTACCTGCAGGGGCTCTGCCAGGACGCGGGCAGCCGGGCGCTGGCGCGGAGCAGCGGGGACCGGATCCGCTTCATCCTGGACGTGCTGCTGCCCGAGGTGAGGGCGTTGCGCCCGGGCCTGCGGGGGGCCTCCCGGGGACAGGCTGCATGCTTCCCCTGCGTGTGCCCGCCCGCTCTGGCTGGGCAGGGGCAGACGCAGCCGTGGGTCACGGCGCCTCAGTGGGCCTGGTCACGGCGCGCGTGTCCAGACACTGTCAGGCTCAGGTGCGCGCAGTGTGACCAGACACTGTTAGACTCAGGCGTGCACGGGAACAGTGGTGCGTCCTGAACACGATGTGCTTGTCACCTTGTGAGTGCTGACCTTGCTCTGTGGAGGCCTCTAGTCCTTCCCCAAGATTGGTGTTTATGAAAAAAATCTGAACGTGTTTATTCATAGTTACTTGCTTGTGTGTTTCCAACACGGAGTCCCCTCGCTTTCTGGGGACACCTGTGGTGGTGACACTGGGTGGGGATCTGGCCATCAGCAGCAATGTGCTGTCTGTTTGGGGTGCCCTTCGTTCTCGGCCCTTAGTGACCGTGGTCCGAAGGCGACGTGCCTTGCCACGTGGAGACGCGGTGGCTCCGTGGTGAGCCAGGGCGGGGCCGCGTCCCGCACGGCCTGACCGCCCGCCCCCACGCAGGCCATCATCTGCGCCATCTCGGCGGTGGACGCGGTGGACTACAAGACGGCCGAGGAGAAGTACATCAGAGGGCCGTCGCCCGGCTACCGGTAGGTGCCGGCCCCGCCCGCGCGCTGGGCCACTCGCCTGCGTGGGCCGCGAGGTGCGTGAACTGGAAAGCGCACGTCCCGTGTGGCCGAGGCGTCGCCAGCAGGCCCCGGCGACGCCCTCTCTGGCGCGGTTGGCCGTGGGCCCCAAGCTGGCCACGAGCCAGGCTCCGGCCCGCTGCCCGTGCTCAGGCCCCTGGCCCCTGCCGCCAGCGCCGTGTGTGTGACGCTGTCCCCACTGCTCTGGCGCCGGGCTGTTGAGGACGGACGCCCGCGTGCAGCGAGCCCTGACGGAGACGTTCGTGTCGCTGTGGGGGCCGCGGGCTCAGCTGGAGTCGCTGGCCGGGGCCTGGCCTGGGCTGAGCGGGCGCCGCATTCACAGGACGGGAAGGGCCTTTGGTGACGGAAACCAGTGTCTCCGCTGGCATCTCGGAGGGCGGGCGCCCCTCCCCTGGCCCGCCCCAGAGCGGCAGCAGCACCCCGGGAACGCGGCTCAGCCCCCCCCCCCCCCCCCGCCCCGAGCACTCAGCCCGGCCGCCCCGGGTGACTGGCAGGTCGCAGACCCGACGCCCCGGACCCTGCACACCGGCGCGTGTGCCGTCCCCAGGTGGCCCCGTGTTTCTGGCGTGAGCTGACGCTGTGAGTCGCCGGGTCAGCCTCGGAGTTGCGCCCCCTGGGCTCCTCTGTCCCGAGAGCGGTGGCCAGCACGCGATGGCCACGACAGGCTCTCCGAACAGGCGTCCCTTGGCGAGGACGAGGGGACGCTCACTGCTTCCTAGAGGTTTGTTGGCCTTGAGCCGCGTGTAAACGAAGGTTTCCCTTTCGCTTCCTGAAGGGAGAAGGAAATATTTGACAACCAGCTCCTGGAGGAAAGGAACCAGCGGTGCTGACGCCGGCGCGGCTGTCGGGCGCGGAGGGGGCCGCCGGGTGCCTGTCGCGCCCCTCGCGCAGTTTCCGAGGACGGCCTGGGACGCGCGTGCCTCCCACCGGTCCGGGTGTTCTCTTCCTGGCTCCGGGGAGCGTACAGCTCTGCAAACTTTCTGGAAGGACAGAGTGGTCTCTCTTGCGTTCTCTCGTTACGTGTGGCTGTACTGAATGGTTTAAGGTACACGTTTGTCTTTTTATGTTAAAAAGCATCGTATCCGACATTAAACTGGAGTTTTAAGAAGAGCCTCGCGTGTGTGCAGCTCTGGGGACCGTCTCATGTGTGTCACCCGCTCGGCGTGGTTTTCTCCGGGCAGTTCCCTGGGGCGACGGGGCGGGACGGAGTGTGGGTAGCATTGGGGTGCTGCCCAGCGTGTGCCCATGACAGAGGCAGATCTGCGGGGGCGGGTCCCGGGGCTGCGCTGGGCGGGTCTCACTCCAGCGGGACGTCGCTGCCCTGCCCCATGGAGTCCCATGCGTGACGGCGCCTGCCACCCCCAGCCCGCCAGCGCCCATGGGGCTGCCGCACGCACCCACCACAGGGACAGCCTGGGCCGTGGGCCGAGGGGTCGCAGCCACTCGCCCAAGCCCTCGCTCTGGGAGCCGCTTGCGTTCCGGCCCGAAGCCGGAGATGTTCACAGGGCTGTCGGCCGTGCGGGGTCACACCTCCACTTCACCTGGCCAGCGACACGTGTGGCAGGTGAGGGCAGTCTGAAGCCCTGCCCCTCGTCAGCACGCCTGGGCGGGGTCCGTGTCACCCCCTCAGGGACTGGACCGGCCCCTCCTGACGTCCCTTCTGCCCACTGGAGCCGCCCCAGAGCATGCTGGGTTTGCTTCGGAGCAGGACAGGCCTGGTGATGGAGGCTGGTGGTGGGCCCAGAGCTGAGCCCAGAGCCCAGAGCCCAGCCTTCGTCCCAGTTGCTTTTTCCGGGATCTAAGCAGGAAATCCCGTGAGGCCCCGGCCATGGGGTTAGGAGGGCCTGCCCTTGAAGGCCGACCCCGCCTGGGATAAGCTGCCTCGGAGGTGACAAAGGCCCTAGTGGCTCGTGGGGCAGTCCCATCCCCCTCCCAGCTGCAAGGGTTCCCTCTCAGGACGCTTCTAAGTCACGGTCTGGCCCCCAACACAGCTGTCGGCACTCGCTGTGTTTCTGGGCATTTGGGAGCATTTGTCTGCACGTTTCCTCCCAAGGCCCGTGGGCGGGGGGTGGGAGTCAGGGTGGGTTTGTCTTCCCCTTGGTGGATGGTGGCGGCAGTTAAGGATGTCATAGCCAGCTGGCCCACTAGCTGGCCAAGTGAGGAATATTCTAGAAGCCCAGAGGCAGCCGCAGCTCCTGGGGAGGCCCGTGCAGCTCAGGCCCCCCACCCCCCGTAAGCGACAGGGCCCTGTGGCCTTGCCCATCACCGTCCTGCTCACGGGCACTGTCACGTGGAGAAGGTGGCTCCGGCCCCCCCACACCTCCACCCCTCCCACTGGGCTTTGTCATCCCCCCCCATCCATGGGCGCCCCCCCCGCCCGGGCACGGCTGCCGCACCAGCCCTGGGGAGGGGGCACAGGTCTCCACGGAAGTACTTCCTGGCTTCTGACTGCAGACCTTCGGTGCCTCTTCAAGTCAGATTTCTCTAAAAAATAGATTTTCAAAAGTTGTGCATACACAGGGTGAGAGTTTCAAGCCACAGAGAGGCCCGTCGGCACGGGGAACGGGGTCCTCTGCCACCCTGGCTGGTAGCCCCCCCTTGCTCTCCACCGTCTGTGCTCTCTCCCCATCACCCGAAGGCCCCAGGGCACCTGAGCTGCCTCCCTTCCCACAGTGATGTGTGGCAGTCTGCCAAACGCCCTGCAGCTGGGGTGGAAAGCAGGTGGGGTGAGGAGTCCGGGCTGCGTGTGAGGTGGCCGTGGGGTCCCCCCACCCCAGGGTCCCCCCCACCCCGTCTTGAATAGGTGGTGCAAGGGCCGGGGACTCCTGCTGGGTGCCTGGCTCACAGGCCCAGGCCCTCTGAGGGTAGGACACACAGTGACACGGGGGGCCAGACAGCAACGTGTCCGCATCAGTTCAGTTGTGACAACACATCACGCTCACGTGATGTTGCCCGCAGGGGTTTCTCTAGCGTCTTTGAAATGTCTCTGTAAATCAAACGATTCTAAGACACAAAGTTTATATGAATTTAAAAATCTACCCGCAGAGCAGGGCCAGTCATGGGAGCCAAAGAGAAGGGGGGCTGTGCCCCAGGCAGAACTTCAGAGCCCTCCGCCCTTTGCTCCTGTGTGCCCGGTGACATCCTGTGCCTGCCCAGGAGCCCTCGAGCTCCCCAAGAGCAGCCAGGCCTGGCTCTGCTCAGCACCATGCGGAGTGGGGGGCTCCTCGCTGGGAGGCCAGCCCCGCCACCCCCTCATGCTGGCCGGTATGCGCCTCCGTCTGCCCTGTGCAAAGTGGGCACAACAGATGTCCCCCAGGATTGTCCAAGCGGAAGGACACAAGCAAAAGGTGCTTCTGCACACTTTCGCCACTTTGGGCGCTCAGTGGGGTCCGTTTTTACAACTATCTCTACTTGTGCTGCTGCTGGAAAAAGGCGGAAAACGGGGTGGGGGAAGGGGATGTTTGGGCTGGAATCATAGTCACGTGGGGACAGGGCTTGCTTTGAGTGCCTTGCTCTGTCCCTTCCCACATTGGCATGAGTTAGCAGCAGCCCTGAAGAATGGGGTAACATTTTGGGGAAGAAAAGTCAAATATGACCCATTATGAAGAAGAGAAGCTGGATCAACGTGGAGCAAAAGATATTTACTTGAGTCAAAACGCTTGCCGAAACCCGGGATCGAACCAGGGACCTTTAGATCTTCAGTCTAACGCTCTCCCAACTGAGCTATTTCGGCTGGGCGGCAAGCGTCACTCTCATCGCCACTCTACCCCGTGCTGGGCCGCGGCAGCGCAGGCGCATCTTGTCCCGCTTGCAACAATCGCGCATGCCTCGTAGGGTTTCGTGTAGGCTCGTGTTGTTAAGCGGTCTCTGTGGCGCAATCGGTTAGCGCGTTCGGCTGTTAACCGAAAGGTTGGTGGTTCGAGCCCACCCAGGGACGCGCTACCTTTTTTGCTTCCTGAGGCGTGAAGAGGGCGGTAGGTTCGCTTCCGTTTTCAGGGGCGCTTTCCGCGCACCTACGTGTTTTTCTATGCGTCGTGAGGCGTCTGGGGCGCGCTGCAGGGAACGTCCACGAAAGCGGAACGTTCCAGATCCGGGTTCCAGTTTTAGCTCACCAGCCGAACCTCTTTGGGCGACGGCCCCCGGCGACCCGGAGCGCTAAAGAAGGAGGACCGCAGAGGTTGTCTGAAGGCCGAGGCCAAGATGGCGGCGCTGGCAGGTGAGCGGGTCGGGCGCCGGGGTCAGGGGCCGCTCGGGGAAACTGAGGCCCGGGGGGGCCCGGGGCTCCCGGGAAGGTGACAGCGTTCGCACGGCAGCCATCGCAGCCTGGCCTGCAGCCGGGACCGCATAGCGTGGACCCCACGGTGTCGCAGCGGAAAGCAGCTCCCCCGGGCCGGGTGTCAGGGTTTCGTCTAGAAGCGGGTCGGCCAGTCCTCATGCAGGCGCTTCGCCGTTAACGCCCGCAGTGCCGCCTGCCGGGGCAGATCCCATTGCGATGGGTTGTTTTTTTTTTTGGCGGGGGGACGGAGGGAGGACAACGCTCGTTACTTTAGGAGGTGCGTGCAGCCCCTGGCACGCCGTTTGGAGACGTCTGTGATTTCCGTGACCGAAAACCACGGGTTCTGCTAACACGGGGCTTTGTGGTCTGTTGGCAACACTCGGAATTGAAAGGCCCGTAAGACGTTGGTGACAACAGAGGCTATTTTTCCTTCCTGTGCCAATTCCCATGTCTACTGACCCATGAAGGGCATTTACTGGAGTGTGACTTTATGCGAAGCCCTAAACGTTATGGTGGGAAAACTGAGGCTCAAAGGTGCAGGCGTCCAGGGTGAGGCAGTTAGCCTGTCTTCTGTGCTCATGTCTGCGGCTTTGTTTACTGGCCCCACACCTGTCAGGCACAGTCAAAACCAAGGGGACACTGGGGACACGGGGAGGCAGAAGGGCCGGCCTGTGCATGCGTGGGGTAGGGTGCTCCAGGCAGACAGAACAGCCTGTGTGAAGGCTCCAAGGTAGGAGCATCCCTGACCCGGGAAGAAGTGAATGAAGGTGGCCCCGGTGTGCAGCCTGGCTTTTATCCCAGGGGCTGTGGGGTTTTAAGCAGCGGAGTGGCATTGTCTAGTTCACGTCTGAAAAATCCCTCTTTACCAAACGTTTGTTCGGTGGACTTTAGATAGACTGAGTGTAAGAGGAGGGGTGTGCCAGGCGGGGCCTGTGGTGGTACATCTGATGGATGCTGGCGCCTGAGTTTGTGCCCTCTGGTGCTGCCTGCTACTCACTGCCGCCCCCTGTGGTTCCCTCCGCAGCTCCCAGCCTGCTCCGCCCGACCCTCGCTCTGTGGTGAGTGCCCCGGTCTCTGACCCTGACCACCTACCCTGAGGCCCTGGGGGGAGGACTCAGTTCAGGAGATGGGGCAGAGCTGGGAGGGGCTGGAGCAGCAGCAGACGGCCACCTGCTGCAGGTCACAGGGCAAGCTGGCCAGCAGGGGGGCCAGAAGTCCCCCCTCCTGCAGGTGGGGTACAGGCCCCTTGGTGGCAGCAGGACACATCGTGGCAGAGCCCGGGTTCACACTCTTGTCTGCCTGCACTGGTGCCCCCAGGACTCACGCCTTACCTGTCTCAGGAAGGCAGTCGGTGCATTTGCTCAGATTGCAGCCCCGTACAGGCCTCCTCAGGATGGGAAAGCAGGTGGCCAGGCCTTCTACAAGGACAGAGCCTAGAAACTGAACCCCAGTACCATGGGACCAGGGACATGGCAGATCTGAGGAGAGGGTCTTCCTAGTGGAAGAGAGTCGGGGCAGATCTGAGGAGAGGGCCTTCCTAGTGGAAGAAAGGGAGGCAGGGACTGGGGCGGACTGTGCTTCGTTTTGATAAGGCCTTTTTCCTCGGAAGAAAATATATATTCACTGTAAAACAAACAGAAAATGGGTAAAACAAGAGGCGTGAAATGAAAAACCGGTGCCCCATAGACCAAGGCCCTCAGACATTTTCCGTGGATATTCTGGGCTTTTTGGTGGGTACTACCCAGCTCTGCAGACAACGCAGGGATGGATAGGTGTCAGCAAACCTGTGTTTACAGAAACAGGTGGAGGCCGGATCTGGCCCCTGGCCACAGACCCACGTCCCCGCCCGGGGTAGCCCCTATCACGGCACCTGGGGCACCCGGGCTGCTATCAACGCGTGCGCTCTGTCTCCTCGCAGCTCGGGCCTGAATGCGGCCGTGCGGACGCGACGTGTCCACGTGAGCTCAGCTGCTGACGGTCCGAGCAGGTGAGGCCAGCCCTCCCGGGAGCCTGCATACCCCAAAACCCGCCTCCGTCACAGCAGCGGCTGTGCTGGCTCCCGGGCCCTCCCCCCACCCAGTGGGACGACACAGAGAGGTCCCTGATTGGCGCCCTGCCCGGCCCCCTGCCACGTGTCCAGGCCAGTGGCCTCACACCCCAACCGCAGAAGGGCCTTTGCTCTAGAGCGTGTCGGCTGAGCCCATTTTCCAGACAGGGAAACCGAGTCCCTGAGCACGGGCCTTGGGGCGGGCCCAAGCATCCCTGGAGCCTTGATCCCTTTAGGCAGCGGGCGTGTCCTGACCCAGGCCTGGCCCGTGACTCCGTCCAGCACTGCCCCCGGGACAGACCGTGACCACGCTGCATCCTGCCCTCTAAGTGGCCGCTCCAGTATGGGGGCCGTGGGGGTGGCCAGCGCTGTCTCCTGGGTCCCTGCCTGGCTAATGCCTCCCTGTGTCCCATGCCCAGTGCCCAGCCCACCGTGTCCAAGGCCGGAGCCGTGGTCCCCAAACCCAGTGCCCTTCCCAGCAGCCGGGGCGAGTATGTGGTGGCCAAGCTGGATGACCTCATCAACTGGGTCCGCCGGGTGAGCCCCCCTCCGCCGTCCCCTAGCTGCCTCCCCCACACGTGCACCGCCCCTAGTGGCCCAGGTGGCCAGCCCGGCTCCCCCCGCGCTAAGCGCTGATGTCCCGTGTCCTCCTCTCAGCCCCCAGTGAAGATGGCCCGCTTATTTTCTGCAGTTTCGTCTTCTGTCCCCTTTTTAGAAAAGAGAAAAGTTGGTCTTTTTAAGTACAATTATGTGTGCTGAAAACAGCAGAAATCCTAAAAGCCTGCCCCGCCCTGAGTCCCCTCCCACAAGGAGTGTGTGTGCCATGCCTCCTACTGGACACGCGTCTTTCTCATGGGACAGAGGCTCTTTTCAGTGTCCAAGGGGTGCGGGCCGGGCCAGGCTCAGTAACAGCCCCCACTGAGGCCGCACGCTGTCTCCGTTCTCTGTGTCTGTGTCACACGATGCCGCAGTGAGTCCCCCACCAGGGCCTCTAGCTCCAGGGCAGAGGTGTGCACCATAACCCGGTTTGTGGCTGTGAACGCCCAGGGACAAGGTCAGGGACAAGGTCAGGGTCAGCCAGCTCAGGCGCCAGTCAGGGCTCAGGCCCTGTCGCGTGAGCAGCCCTTGCCGGCCGCCTGCACGGGCACATCGGGGGCCGTGGGGGCCACTTCCAGGCCCCGGGTTGGACACGCAGGAGCGGAAGAAGGTCTGGCAGCGGCACAGATGTGGGGAAGTGAGACCCAGACAGGTGGGCGAGAGTAGGAGGTTGGCTGAGGACATCCAGGAGGGCTTCCTGGAGGAGTCCCTGGACACCAGGAGGTGTTGGGAACAGGGCCTCAGCATCTAGCCTGTGCCGCTGTTAGTGGATGGGGTCTAGGATGCACTGGCTTACGTGAGCGATGTTAAGACCAGTTTCTCCTGGGTTTTTTTTTTTTTAACTCCTTTTTTCTCTTGTGGGAACGGGGCTGCTGAGAAGGATGGGTGCTTGGCTCACCGAACCCTGTGGGGCAGCCCCGGGCCAGGGCAGTGGCTTGGGCTGGCGGCAGGTGTCCGAGGGACTTGGAGATCATCTCGTGTGAGGTTTCTCACAAAAGGCTAGGATCTAGGCGTTCCTGCCTGAGAGTGCTCTGTCTTTAAACACGGGCCACTGTCCACTCACGGCTGACTGCCCGGCCCCCAGAGCTCCCTGTGGCCCATGACCTTCGGCCTGGCCTGCTGCGCCGTGGAGATGATGCACATGGCGGCGCCCCGCTACGACATGGACCGCTTCGGCGTGGTCTTCCGGGCCAGCCCGCGCCAGTCCGACGTCATGATCGTGGCCGGGACCCTCACCAACAAGATGGCCCCGCGCTCCGCAAGGTAGGCCTGACCCCACCACCCGCCTCCCGGCCCCACCGCCTGCAAACCACGCCGCTCGCAAACCACGCCGTCTCTTCCAGGTCTACGACCAGATGCCGGAGCCCCGCTACGTCGTGTCCATGGGGAGGTGCGCGACCAGGCCGGCCGCGGGTTTCCCCGCCCCGGTCTGTGCTTCCGTCTGACCAGGGCCCTCCAGGGGGACCCAGGCCGTGAACCCCTGCAGCAGCAGGCGGTGGCTGCTCCCGCGCACCTGCGCACGCTGCCCCCAGAGCGTCCCCTCCTGCCGCTTCCCGTCGCCCCACCCTGACGGCCCGTCCGGCCTGTCCCTTCGCTTCACGCACACGGCGATGGCGGCGTCCTCGCGTGCACACGCACTGTTGCCCGGCCCTGTCCAGGCGCCGGCGTGGACCGCACAGGCCCCCTTCCCCGGCATGTGGTTCCCGCAGCTGTCATTCATACTGGGGAACCCCCCATCTAGTTCCAGACCGTTCCATCACCCCGAGACCCCCCACACATCGTCTGTAAGGACACGTCACGTCAGCAGAGTCACGCGCCCTGTGGCCTCTGTGTCTGGCTTCCCTCGCTGAGCAGCGAGTGTCCAGGTTCTGCCGTTAGCTTCCTCTGTTCCGCCTGGTCCCACAGAAAGCCCCCCGTGGCCGCTGTCTCTCCTGGGACTTCACGCCCCATCCTGCCCCTTTGACACCCGGGGCACCTGCTTGCAGTCGACAGGGTGCGGGTTGGGCGCGGGGCGGGTGGGGCTGGGCGGCCCTCACGGCCCTCCCCCCCACAGCTGCCAACGGGGGCGGCTACTACCACTACTCCTACTCCGTCGTGAGGGGCTGCGACCGCATCGTGCCCGTGGACATCTACGTCCCAGGTGAGCCCGCCGCCCGCGTCTCAGCCCCCGGCCTCCGCGGCCCTGAGGGAGCCAGTGCCGGCCCACTCACCCACGGCACAGGGCTCCCGGGCTCCCTCCGTCCCCCAAAGGCTTCCTGGTTTCGTCCAGACGCCGGACAAGGCCCGTGTCGGGGTCAGGACTGATTTTCAGCTATTTTTAAGCCACAGTTTTATATGATTCCACCTAAAAAAACCAAAACCAAAAAAATTCAGTTAGAAACCAGAAAAGGTCCGGGAGGCCAGGAACGGTGTCCGCGAGTTCTCGTCTTCCAGGCGGGCGGGTGAGACGCCCCCACCCCCACCCCCTGGGATCGCCAGGGTGCGGGGTTCTGCAAACTGAAATGCGGGGCGCCCACCGAGGGCCGAATGGCAGGAGCTCGGTGTCTGCCCCGCGCTGTTTGGGGCACGCTCACACGGAGCATCGTGCCTCCTCTGGTTCGTGCATTGCTGGGTGACCCGGGCATGCCAGGGCCCCCGCAGGGTCCTTGGCGGGGGGGGTGGGGGGTGGGGCCCAGGCACATGCCAGCACCTCCCAAAGGTAGAGAAACAGGTTTCAATGTGGGCTTAGAGCAGATCGAAAAACGGGGCGACGGTGTTTAGCATTTGGCAAATGTTTATGGAGGGCTTTTCCAGGTCCGGCCTTGTTTTGGGCAGCACCGGGCCAGGCCCCAGGGAGCCTGCAGGTTGTAGGGACAGAGCCTGACACAGCTGTGCCCAGCCTGCCTGTTGGCAGCAGAGGGCATGGTGGGTGGGGCTTTGAGGGAGGGAGAGGCGTCTACCCTGGCAGCTTATGAAATTTGACAGGGAGCCAGACCCTCAGTCAGTTGCTGCTTATTTGACGTATGATCTCGGGCCAGTCTCAAGCGTGTTTTCCGCCACACCTGGGCTGGCTTGCCCATGCTGTCGGTCACCATGCACCCCACGCGCGCTGGGGGATGACCACGATGGCATTTACAGTGCCTGTGGCTGCCCTTCAGGCTGTCAGGTTCTGGGCAAGTCCTTGAGGTGCAACGTGTCTGCTGCTTCAGCTCAGGAGTCCGGATGGGACCCAAGAGGACCCATTGGGGTCCCTTCTCAGTGTGCGGGCCTCCCCGCTCTGTCCCCCACCCTGTGACGGGCCACACCCCTGCCACTGCAGTGCAGATACATGGGGTGGGGCCGACTCAGCCCTTCCCACCCTGGGACGTGGCCAGGACGTGCCGACCAGCCCTTAGCCCCTGGTGCCCAGGTCACTTGTCCCACGACCCTGGGCAGCCTGGCCTTTGCTGCCCCTAGTGTGCCCTTTGACCTTCATTCTGCTTCAAGTGCCCTTGGCCAGCGGGGGGGGGGCGGGTGGCCAGCCCACAGGGCGGAGCACTGAGGCCATCCCGCCCCCAGGCTGCCCTCCCACGGCCGAGGCCCTGCTCTATGGCATCCTGCAGCTGCAGAAGAAGATCAAGCGGGAGAAGAGGCTTCAGATCTGGTACCGCAGGTAGCAGCGCCTGACCCTCTGCGTTGCCATCCCCATCACCGTCCCCAGATGGTCAATAAACCCAAGAAGCCTGCTGAGACCGCTGCCCTGTGATGTGTGGCGGGGGCCAGGGGGCAGGGCAGCTGCCGGGGGCAGGGCCCAGGGCCCAGCATGGGTGGGTGAGTGCGCCAGGGTCCCGAGACCCTAAGGCCCTGGAGGCAGGTGGCTGGAACCACACACACCTCCTGGGGACCTGCACTGCCCATCATGGTGGGGGCTTGGGGGATGGGTGGCTGCTGCACTAGGGCTGGAGGGGGCCCCCAGTCAGACACTGGGCAGCGGGGGCGTGGGGACCTCAGCACATGGCACTGCCCGTGCAAGGCTGATGTGAGGTTTCTCTTGAGGTTCAGCCTGACCGGTGTGACCAGACACCCTCCTTGGCCCAAGGGCCTGGGTACTGCCCCTCCCTGTCGTGCCAACCGAGTTCTGGGCCCCAGATGCAAACCACAGGGGAGGAGGGCGGCTGGCCGGCAGCCTGGGGACCGGGCCTTCCAGGGCCATCCACGGGGCGGGCTCCCCAGGAGGGACAAAGGGCCCACCCGCTGGCCCCCTGCCAGCCAGTGAACAGGCTTCGCCCTGGAGGCAGGGCAGAGTGAGCGAGCCGCGGTGGTGCTGCTGGGCGGCCACGCCACTGCCAGTGTTTATTTCATCCCACGGCCCACAGGGAGCAGATGCTGGTCCCCTTGCACAAGTTGGGGGGGTGGCCTGGGGCCACGCCGCTGGCCACGGATGCGGCCTCAAGTAGAACCTCAGGCTGTGAGGCCACAAAGGCGCTGAGCCGGGCTGCAGGGTGGCCAGCTGGCTCAGTGCTTGGTGACCAGGGGCGTGATCATCTGCGGGAAGGCGTAGTAGCGGCAGTCGGCAGGCGGGTCAGCTCCATCACCTGCGTGTGGATGTTCTCTGGCCGGAAGCCTGCCTCCAGCAGCGCTGGCACCTGGGTCTCCTGCAGGGGGGAGGTGCCAGGTAACCGCCAGGCCCCGAGAGACCCAGTGACACTCACACTCGGGGCCCACCCATCCTTGTGTGGTATTCACTAGGGCCAAGGCCCCCAGGGACTGCAGCCGCCGCCTCCCTTAGGCCCAGCTGCTGCGTGAGACGAGGCAGAAGCAGATGGGCCCTGGGTGGACCCTGTGTTCCTGTGCCTGGGCACCGGGCAGGGGCCCCGTGTGATTCTCACAGGTGCTCACAGTCCACCAGAGAGCAGCAGGAGGGCCAGGGCAGGCAAGAGGCCCTGCCAGGGCACAGGGGGCCTCAGCTGCCTCCCTGCCCTGGTCACTGGCCGGCCGGGGCGGGGCGGGGCTTGGGCCCAGCACCTGGAACATGGTGCTGATGTCCGAGTACTTGGTCTTCATCAGCTCCCCCAGGAGGTGAGGTTGCAGTAGGTGAGGACGCCCCCGGCTTCAGCAGGCGAAATGCGTGGCCCTGGGAGGGGCAGCGGTCAGAGCAGGAATGAGCAGCAGGAGGGGGCCTGTGTGTGGACGGCACATGCCCCGACCCGGCTGGCCCAACCCCCCGTCGGGGACCTACCCTGATGAAGCTGAACTGGTGTGTGTGCCAGGTCTCCTCGGACAGTGGGTACGTGTCGTACAGGACCCCTGCGGGGGCGGAAGCCACGCCGTCAGCCTGGTGGCAGTGGCACACGCGGCCAGGAGCCCCAGGGACTGCCCCCTGTAGGACAGGTCCCCAACCACCCCCAAGGGGCTGCACAGCAGGAGGGAGCGGCCGGCAAGGGAGCGAAGCTTCATCTGCTCATCTGCCTTTGCAGCTGCTCCCCAGCTCCGCCTCAGATCGTCAGGCATTAGATTCTCATAGGAGCACGGTCCCAGGGCCACGAAGGCTGGGGAATGCTGGTCCAGGGACCACACTGAGTTTAGGCCTCACTCCGTGTCCGCTAAGCGCTAGGGCTCATGTCGCTGGGTGACAGGTCAGTGAGCAAGGCGCGGGCTAACAGTGCAAACTCAGGCAGAGGCCCTCACCCGGCCCCCAGTGTCCCCTCACCATCAAAGTGACCATCTGGCAGGGTGGGCACCACCTCCTCCCACAGGCCTTTCAAGGGAACCACCTTGGGGCAGGGCAGAAAACAAGAGAAGGCTGAGGGTCAGAGAGGTCCCCAGGACGTCACTGCGAGGGTGGGGAGACCCCCTCCCAGGTCTGCGGTCCTCCCGGGAGTGGGGGGGGCGGGCAGAGGCACCTTGTGTGGCTGCCGCTGGGCCCAGTCCTGGAGCCGCTGGAAGACTCCGTCATTGCACTCAATGATCCAGTGCTCGTCGATGGCCGCCTCCTGCACTTTGGTGGCCGCAATGGCCATGCCAAAGCCCACCTCCAGGACCCGGCCCCCTAGACACAAAGGGCTAGGGCTGGGAGGCTGCCCAGAGGCGGGGGCGGGGGCGGGGGAGGCGACTCGGCACAGAGAAACTTGCTAGGAGGGCGGGAGGGCACAGCGGGCACTGTGGCCCTGAGGGAACAGCGTGGGCCCTGGCCGGCAGCCAGAGCGGGTGGCCAGCCAGGGAGGCCCAGTGCCGAGGGACTTTGAGCCTGGCTCTAGCGGTGTGCACCGGGGGTGGCATCTCTTGACTTGGTTACTTTCCTCTCCCCCGCCAACACTCCCACGTGAAGTGCGCCAAGCCCCGCCAGGAGGGCCAGGTTTGGGGGTGGGCAGGTTGGTCTCCATTGGATCACAGACCAGACCAAGGCCCAGAGGCCGCGCGCCCGACCCCTGGGGCATCTGGGCACCCTGGGCCTCAGACGTGGGTGCCGTGGGGTCACCCTGCCACCTGTCTTCCTGCCTCAACTCTCCCCGAGCTATTCTTAGCTGGGGCGGGCTGGGCCTCCCGAGTCGGTGCGGGAACGTTCTCAGCGTGAACCTGGCCGGCTCCCTGTGCTGGCTGCCGCTCTCCTGTCCCCGGCCTCAGGCGGGGGCTGAGGCCCCACCCCGGGACAGGAGCCTCATTCCTCCTGAAGAGGAAGCTCCCGGTACTTAGTGGGCGCCCTGCGCACGCAGCACCCGCCTTTTTTCCCCTGTCGCTCCCGGGGGGCGGCCCCATTTTTTCAGGCTACAAGAGAGGCACGGAGAAGCTCTGATGTGCATCAGCGGGAGAGCGGGCCGGCCCCGGGGCTGCGCGCCCCCGGCCTCGGTTGCTCCTGCACGCCCGGCAGCTGCGCTGGGGCCGCGGGAGGGGGGCGGTGCGTCTACCTTTGGAGGCGGCGGCCGCGGCCAGCGCGTGCATGTACGGGGTCTCCCAGCGCTCCATCACCGGCTTGCCCAGGATCTGCAGGTGCGTGTCCGACGCATCGTAGGCCGCAGGCGCCTCCCGCCACGCAGGGCTGCAGTTCTCGCCGGGCGCGAAGATGGGGGTCGCAGCCGAGGAGCTCATGCTGCGGCTGGACGGCGCGCCCCGGAATCAGCTTCCAACGCGCGGGGCTGGTCCCTGCAGCGCCTTCTGGGCCGGGGGCGTGGTCGGCTGGGGGCGTGGCCCGGTGGGGCGTGGTCGGGCGGCCCGGGCCCCATGAGCGCACCGCGGTGCGAGCGGCCTCTGGCGGCAGCCAAGCAGAAGGCAGCCCCGCTCGGGCCCGCGTACCCGCCGACGCCCCCTCCTCGCTGAGCCGCAGGCGCCGGCCTGCGGAACCGGCGCTGCAGCAGTGAGCCCTCAGGGCCCCGGGCTTCGCGTCGTCACGTTCCTGCCTCACTTTCCTCATCTGTCACCGCCGCAGGAAGCCCCCTTCCTTGCGGTGCTGGGGGATCGAATGATTTTTCTAGGCTCTTCGGAAAGTACCTTATGTTTTAAAATCATTTAATCTTCGGAGATGCTGCAGTGGGTTCTGAATTGTCCTCATTTCACAGATGGGAAGACAGGCTCAGGAGGCACAGCCGGCAGTCTCATGGCCCCTGGGGTGAGATGCGGGGACCGAGGTCGGAACCCTAACAGCCCCACTGTGATCACAAGCAGAGCTGGAGCTGCCTCGCACCAGGAGCTCAATTCCTAGCCCCATAAGCTGGGGGTCACCTGAGGCCCCAGGAACCTGATGGGGTGACTCACAATGCAGAAGCCTCTAGGTCTGGGGACTGACGCCTGAGCCCCACACTCTGCTGTCCCCATGCACAGAAAGTCAAGCAGGGCAGCCTCCCGCCCTCTCTCCCCAGCTCAGCGGAGTCCTCTGCCTGCCTCCCTGGGACCCACCTGCCGACCGAACTGGGGCGGCCTCTGGGCTCTGTAACTCAACTTCCCTTTTCCAAGCCTCTGCGCATCGGGCCACCATTCACGAACCCTGAACACTATTCCTGCTACTCAGAACACGTGCTAAAACTGAGGCCCAGAGCGGCCAAGGCCCCAGGATCTGCACCCAGGCGGCCTCCCAGCCGGCTCTCTTGTTTATTCCCTCCTGGTCCCTGGGTCCAACTCTCACGGTCCAGCCCCCCTTCTGCCTCTAGGCCTTTGCACTTGCTCCTCCCACTGCCTGGACAGCCTGTCTCTCCTGGCCCGGAGGGCCCCCCCCAACCCCCCCCCCCCCGGCTCTGCTCCATGCCTGCTTTGGGCTGCCCCGACCCCCCCGGACCCCCCCAGGCTGCTCCACCCCCGAGCAGCATTCCTTGCCCTTTTGCTGACTGAAGGTATTTCTTCCTGGCTCCATTGTCTGTCCCCCGGGCATGGTACGTGGAAAGTGCTCAGTAAAACTAAGGGCACTGTGGGGTCTAACGTGGTCTGGATGACTGGTGTGACTGATGGCACCGACCTCACGAGACCCTCTGCAAGGGGCGGGATGAGCAGGTGCCCTTGGGCACCTGGGTTGCAGTCACGCCGCCTCTCACCTCATGAGTGTGTCCCGTCTGGTTCCCCCACCGCCAGCCGCCCTCCTGGGCCCCCTCTGTGAGTTCACTGCAACGAGGTTCAGCAGACGTTAGGTGAAAAGGCGGGGAGGAGGCAGAGTGCGGGGCATGCTACAGACCAGCGCGCGTGTGTGCGCGCGTGCGTGTACACGCGTGTCTGCATGCATACATGTGTGCGCCGTGCGCACAGCCTGTGTACACATGTGCACATGCATGTGTGCACTGTGTGCGCGTGCACGTGTGTGCATGTGCGTGTTGTGTGTGTGCTGCTGCTGCATGGTGTGTGTGTGTGTTGTGACGTGTGTGTTGGTAGGCCCGGTATTGTCTGGTACACAGTCCCTGTAAGGACACCAGATGCTGGCCATCACGGCCAGGGGTGCTGTGGGGGAGATTTTAATCCGGCTACTTTTTTTTTTTATTGTGTGTGAAACACATACAACATAAACTTCACCACCCTAACCACTGTTAAGGCACAGCTCGGTGGCCTTAGGGACACTCACCAAGGTCGTGTAGCCGTCCCTACCATCCACCTCCAGGATTTTCTTGCTCGTCCTTCAAACTGACACCCTGTCCCCATTCAATATTAACTCTCTTCCCCTCCCCTAGCCCCTGTCACCCACCATCTACTTCTCTATCTCTGTGGGTCTGCCTCCTCCGGGGACCTCCCGTGAGTGGGATCACACAGGACGTGTCCTTCTGTGTCTGGCTTGTGTCACTGAGCACAGTGTCCTCCAGGTCCATCGACGTCGTGGCAGGCAGCAGGACATCCGTTCTTCCCAAGGCCAAATAACGTTCCAGTGTGTGAACAGACCATTTTTCATTCATCCATCCGTGGCCCCTGGGGTTGTGTTTGCCTTTGGCTGTCATGAGTCGTGCTGCCGTAAACTGTCACGTTCAGGTGGGTCTCTGTGCAAGTCCCCACCTCCAGTTTGCTGGGTTTGAAAGCAGTGGAGTGGAGGCTGCTGGGTCATCTGGTGATTCTGTGTTAACTTTTGAGCAACCGCCAGACCTTCTGCCCAGGGCTACTCCCCCGTCACATCCCCAGCACACACCAATCCAATCCAGCGGGTCCTCCCCCCACTAGCTGGCTCCAGATAACCATGTGATCCCAGCTTGGCCAATCAGGACTTCCCTTCACCTGGGCACAAAGACATGAGACTGAGGCTGAGCCCATCAGAACCTTCCCTGGAACTTTTGCTTCTTCTCTTGGGGAGGAAGTGCTGACCTTATTCTGGGCCTCGAGCTGTGGCACCATCCTTGTTCCCACAAGGGGTAGACTGCTGAGGAAAAAAGCAATGAGCGAGAATGGATGAAGTCCTGTGACACTGTTTGAGGGTCCTGGATCCAGCCTAGCCTGAAACTGGCTGGACCGGCAGGGCTCATGAGGGGCGAGTCTGCCCCCAGAGGACACTGGGCGGTGTGTGGGGACATTTGTGGTGAGGGGGTGCTCCTGACGTGGAGTGGGTGGGGGCCGGAGATGCTGGTCCCAAATGTCAGCGGTGCTGGTGGGGGGGCACCCTGAGTTAGACCTATCCCTGGGTCTTTCAGTTCCATGAGCAAAAAAGTCCCGTTAAACAAAGAAAGCCAGTTTCACTTTCTGTGACTTGGCACCGACAGCTCCTAACCAGTTTGGGAGGTGAGACGTGAAGGGGGTTTTGCAGATGGCCGGCGGGGACCTTCGCCCTGACGGAGCAGGATGCCTGTGAGGGGCCGACGACAGGCTGGGAGGGCTCGGCTCGGGTCCTGTGCTGGGATGATCTTCTCCGGGGCTTGGTTTGGGGTTTCTAGGGAAGTTGCAGGGACTGTGCAGAGGGTTACCTGGCACCCACTTTCCTCATCGTCACCATCTCACATGTGTGTGGGACACGTGTCACAGACACTCTACCGTCACCTAGAATCCTCCATCTTGTCACATCTTTCCTTCTCTCTGAATGCCCCTTTTCTGCCCCAGGACCCCATCCAGGATGCCACGTGACATTTAGTCATCGCATCTGCCGAGGCCCCTCTGGGCTGTGACGGGTTCTCAGACCTTCCTTGTTTTTGAGGATCTCGACAGCCTAGAGGGGGACTGGTTGAGCAGTTTCTAGAATGTCCCTCGGTTGGGGTTTGTATGGTGTTTTTCTCGGGGTTAGAGCAGGGCGATGGGTTCTGGGAGGTGGGCCCCGGAGGTGAGGTGCCTTTGTCATCCGGTCCGATCGAGGGTCCCCGCTGTCCACACAGCCAGCCACCGTCGGTGGGCGTGGAAACTCAAGAGTGGGCCTGCTGCTGTAAATCAGCTTTCTCTTTTCCCGCAAAGTCCTCACTGTGCCCTGAGCCCCACTTCCAACACTTTGCACGTTGGGTCTCCTCGCAGTCTCACAGGAACCCCCTGGGGAGGTACTGTGATGGTCCCCTTTCAATCCATGGGGGAGTGGGCACAGGAGGTTCAGCAACTTGCCTGGGGTCACACAGTTGGTGGGGGCAGGGCAGGGACCTGAACCCCACAGATCTTAACCCTGGTGCTCTGCTGTTAAGGCTCTGCTCTGCCAGTCATCCTGGCAGCCCTGGGGACACCGATCGACGAGCCGCACGGAGACAGAACACCCCAGAGCAGCCCCAGTACACGCTCCCTGTTCCTCACCCATCGGAACCCAGGTCCCAGGCTGGGGAGCTGGCTTCTCCCACAGCCGCTGGGGCCTGGACGTGAGTCAGCGGCTGTCCTGGAATTCCCCTGGGGCTGGGCACATCCAAGGTGAAGGCTCAGGAAGTCCCAGCACAGGTGACATCAGCATTGGGGGGGGAAGCCCCACGGAGGGCAGGGTTCCGGCCACCTCCTCAGACCCTCGCCCAGCACTCGCAACACCAGCACGTGGGTGGCCGTCCCGCAGGCCCGTCCCGCCCCTCAGGGCCAGGGAGCGTCGTGGAGTGGGCTCTGGGCCCCTCTCCTGGAGGTGCCCAGAAATGCCTTCTGAACGGACACGTGGCCTCCCCTTCCCCCACCCCACCCCCACGTTCACCTGCGCCTCCCCCGGTGCCAAGCCAGGTCCCCTCTGGCTGGGGCTGGGGCTGGCCTCACCGCCCAGCTCCCTGATGCTGCCCCCGGGCCTTCACATGTGCCATGCCCTGTCTCTGACTGTCCGTCCCCTCGGGGCTTGACTGGTGGACAGCAGGCCTTCCTTCTGGGCCCCGCTGGTACCCCAGCCTCAGGGCGCAGCCCCGACCCAGCCCGGGGTGCTGGGTCAGGTGTCACACTCAGTCCCCGCCGGCGCCCCAGCCTCAGCGCAGAGGCGGGCGGACCTGCCTGTGCGGGGCGGATCTCAAACCCGTCTGACGGGTTGGCTGTTCCCTGAAGTTGTCTGGCTCAGAGGCGGCCTTGGCCTTGGCTGGACCTGCCAAGATCCCACTTGGGGCTCAGGCCAGGAAGGTGCCAAGGGAGCTGCGGCAGCAGGCAGTGCTGCGGCCTGGGGACACCTCGGGGCAAGTGGCAGGTGGGTCCGCGCACGGGGAGGGCGAGGCGGCCTGACCAGGAGGGGCCTGGCGAGGGGAGGGGCTGTGGCCACAGAGTTCAGACAGACTGACAGATGGGCAGAGATAGGGAGAGACAGAGACAGAGAGAGAGAGACAGGGGAGGGAAAGTGACCCGGAGGGACAGGCCAGGAGGCACAGACACGGCTTCTGCTCCTGCCTCAGTTTCCTCTTCCGCACCACGGGGGTCTGACTGGGACTGGGGAGGCAGAGCAGGGCGCGGGGAGAGGGGCGTCAAAGAAGGGGCGGAGCCGCGGCGGGGGAGGGGGCGGGGGGCGGGTCGCGAGGGGAAGTGGGCGCGGAAAGCAGAAGTGGCCAGCGACCAAGGCCCAGGAGCGGCGGGGACGCCGGGGCTTTCCAGGCCCGGGACAACAGGAAGCGGCGGCGTCCCCGGCCCCGTGCGGGCGGGGCCCACCTGCCCCGCCTCACCTGCCCAGGTCCGAGGGGCCCTGCGCGTTGCGCGCGTCCCCCACCCGCCGGCCTGGGCCTCGGGGACTGCAGGACGGGCCCAGCCCCGGAGCCCTCCCGGTGGGCCGGTGGAGAAGCCCCCGGAGCACTCCGCCTTCCAGGTTGTGTGAGGGTTTCTGTGTGGTCTTGAAAACAGCTGACTGCAGCTGCCGTCCTACCCTCTCCCATCTGTGTTGGGTCCCCTGACAGCGTCCCTTTAGCAGAGGGGACACTGAGGCTCAGAGAAAGGCAGCGGCTGCCACAGGCCTCCCCAGTGCGGCTCTGCGGCCCTGTCTTTCTGACTGCTGTCTCCTCACCGGGGGTCGCCCGGTTTAACCAATAAGAGTCCCGGAGTCCCGTAGACATGAATTTCAGAGGCAGGAGGCCACTGCTTTAGTGGGCAGGTCCCAGATATCGCCAGGGAAGTCCAGACATAAAAATTACCTTTCCCATACCTGCCATTCCAATGTACTGGGTGTCCTGCATTTTACCTCGTGACTCTGCCCCCAAGCTTGGTCGCAGTCACCTGGGGGACATTTCAGGGGTCCCTACATTGACAGAGAAGGAGGCTCTTTGACCCCAGACGGCCTCACCAGACAGACCTCTGGCCTTGCGTGAGCCTATCCCTTCCTCAGAGGGAGCTGTGGGTGCGTGTGACTGTTGAATGTTCTCAAGTGACTCAGGTCCAGAAGCGTCCCCTGCAGATGTGCTAATGGCCAAATACAAGGCACTGCCCGCTCAGCTGTCCGCACAGCCTAGGAGGCAGCCACTGTTATCAGCACCACCTCCATCTTCCAGGCTCAGAGAAGCCATGTAACTTTCCTGGGCTGCACAGCACACAGGCGCAGCTGCACCAGGGCTGGGCCTGGGGCTCCGGGACCCTGTCCCTTCTGCTCTCCCAGGCTGCCTCTTGCGATTCCCTGGAAATCCCCGAATCTGACTAATTCCCTAGACATCCCCGGACTTGGCAGGCTCCTCCGTGCTGACACGGCTGGACCCACCCCTGCCTGGGCAGACTGCCCCCACTTCAGGCGAAGTGACCCGTAAAGGCCTCATGGTTCCCCGAGGGGGCCTGGCAGAGGTGGAGTCCATGCCTCCCGGCTGCCCGCAGTGACCTCCGGCTGGCTGCTGACCAGCTCTGCGCCTCAGTTTCTCCACTCTGAGGGCCGTGGTGGGAGCGGGGCTGCCCTCGGACTTCACTCACGCCCCGGCTTGGTTTAATTTTTGCTGTCACCGTCTCCAAATTCCGAACTCTTTTGAACAAGGGGCCCCACGTGGTGACTTTTCATTGGTCCCGACAAATTGCGTGGCTGGTGGTGTGAAAATGCATCCGTCGCCCTCTGTCCCCCAAGTCAGCTTTTTCATCTCTGAATCTTCAGTGTCTATCGCTCAGTTTGCTGTCTCATTAGCTCTGAAAAGCACTTTTGGAATCAAAGTTATAACCCAAGTTGCCAAAACCTTACACCTACCAAAGCAGAACCCACTCTGGATAAATCACAATTCCTCTCTGGGTCTCAGTTTCCCCATCTTCTCCATTGTGCTTGTGGGTTTGGGTCCAGGGAATCTGAGGCCTGATTTTTGTAGGGCAGACAGCTTTTAAGCATACTCTTCTCCCATACCAGACCAGGCCCTTGAACAGCTTTTATACTTGGTCTGGGCTGCCCTTCCTAGCAACTGTCTGACAAACTCCTACTTGAACTTCAAAGCCCCAGCATCAAGATCTTCTCCTCCCTCCAGCCCTCCATGATGACCCACGTGGAGATTTCACACCTCCCTGGGGCCCAGCTGGGAGTGTCTTGCCATGGCTCTGTCTCCCCTAGACTGGGGGCTTCCTGAGGGCAGGGCTGAGGACTGGGTTCTCCCTGGGGCCCCAGCTTTGCTCAGCTGGTGACCAGGCACAGAGCAGCATTCATAAGAGTTCGTCGAATGAATAAGCAAGCACGTGGAGAGGTGACCTCTAGTTTCAGGGGGCTGGGTCAGGTGCTGGAGGCCTCTGGCTGATGGTGAGGTGGGTCCAGGGGACGGGGAGGGGGGGCGCTTTCAATGCCGATGACCCATTTGGGGAGGAGGTGGTGCCTCCAGCACTAGATCTGTCTGAACGGGCCCAGGCCACCACTTGGTGGGTCCAGTGGGCTCCAGTCACAGGAAAGCTGCCAGCTGTGCAGGGGCCTGGTCCCTCTTCCTGGCAGAGCGGCACATGCCGGCATCGTCCGCATCGGGGCCCTGGAAGCTCTAACGCGGACGGAGCCAGCAGGCAGCCACCCGATTCCCGCGGCCCTGTCCAAGGCGATCCAGCTCTCTCAGGGTGGCCCCGGGGTCTGACCCTGACCCGATGCCCCGCGTGCCAGGCTCCGTGTTGGGCTCCAGGGCCCTAGAACTCCCCTCGCGAGGGGAGCCGGGGTAATGAGCCGACTGCTGTTGGTGGCAGGAAATAAAGGAAGGGGCGTGCCGGGGGCGGCCAGGGACCTTTTCACAGGGTTTCCGGGAAGTCTCTGGCCTCCCCAGAGGCTTCAGAGGCAGGATCTGGGTTATAGGAGGACCCCGAAGGTCCGGGGCGAGAGCGCGCCCCGGGAGGGCGCAGCCCCGCGCGGAGGCCCGCAGGTCGGCGGGGTCGGGGCTGCGCTGCTGCGTCGACGCCGAGGCGCGAAGCGGGAGGCCGAGCGGCCGCGGCAGGGGGCGCGCTCGCGACTCCCGCCCGGGGTCCTCGGGGTCGCAGCCCCCGGCCGGGCTGCCGGGCCGCGGGCCGCCCGGGCTGGCCCGCCCCGCCCGGAGCTGCGCATGACCGGAAGTGCGGGGTCCCTCAAATGGACCGGAACCCGGAACCCAGACGAGCCCGGCCGTGGCGGAGCGCGAGAGACGGAGGAGCCGCGGGCCCCGCGCCGGCCAGACCCGGGTCTGAGGTGAGGCGCGTCCGGCCCGAGCCCCGCCCGCCGCCGCCGCCGCCGCCCGGCCCGAGCCGTGCGCCGGCCCGCGCCGGCCGCGCCCGGGTGGGGGGGGCTCCGCGGTTCCGGGGCTCCGGGGCCGGCGGCGCGGGAAGCGGGGCGGCGCGTCCCCGCCCTCCTCGGCAACCCCTGACCCCGCCCTCTGCCGCGACCCTTCACCTCGGCTCCCCGCGGGGAATCCCCGACCCCGCCCTCCTCGGCGACCCCCGACCTCGCCCGTCGGTGATTCCCTGTCCCCTCCCTTCTTGTGACCCCCCATCTCCGTGCCCCCAGCTTCTCCCTTTCTGGAGGGGCCCTGATCTCGGCCGTCTCAGAGGTCCCTGCCCCCAGGCTCCTTGGGGATCCTGCCCCTTCCGCCTCAGCGTCCCTCCTCCCAGGACACCTTGCCTGGCTCCCTCCCGTCCCAGTGCTCCCAGATGGGCAGACACTCTGGGTTTTGGGGTGGGGTCCTTGCTGGTACTGGCAGAGCACGTTGAGGTGGGAGTGTCACCGGGAGCTGGCATTGGAACCTGGCCACCAGAGAGGGCTGAGGGTGGGGTGGGGGGGTGGCAGCGCTGGCCCCCGCCCCAGAGGTGGGCGATGAGCAGCCAGTGTGGGTGGTGGGGAAGGCGAGGCTGCCGGGCGGGTCCTGCCCGCCAGTGCTGCTTCCCGCACCCAGAGCCCTAGGCTGGTGGGCCCGGAGGGACAGGGCGTGGACGGCCAGTCAGCAGCCCCGGGCACTGGTGGGGTGTCTCCTGGCATATTTCGAAGGTCCCTGGGAAGGAAAAAGAACTGAGTCTGTAAAACGCGTGTCTGGGGCAACCCCAGCTTCTACTTCCCGGAACGCCTGCCCCGTGTCCTTCCCGCCTGTCCGTGGCCCCCCTCTGGCTGGGTTTGGTGCTGTCTTTTTGCACCCAGGACAGGAGGGTGTCCGGTCGGAAGCTGGCTTGTGACAAGGCCTGCGGGCAGTTTGGGGTCGTGGGTGTTCCGTGGCGTGACGAGGAGGGGCGGCTGGTGTTGCCCGGTGCTTAGCCGGGACCTGCCTGGCTGCCGCGGGCACAGCTGGTCTGTCCCCTTTGGGAAGGTTCAAGGAGAATGGACCTGGGGCCCGGGGCACGGACCCCAAAGGGAAGAAGGGCTGCTTGTCATAGGCAGTGAGACCCCAGGGATGGTCAAAGGCCAGTCCGTTGGTAGCTGTGGGGCCGGGTCCCTCCTCCAGGCCAGGCAGCCCAGAGCTGGGCCTGAGCCTGCAGCTGCTTCTCCCCACTGTGCGCCCTTGTCCCCGGCTGTGGGGGGTGCTGTGCCCTTGAGGATCCTGCTAGTAGAGAGGTGCCCACGGTCCCGTTGTTGAGGCTGAGACCTGGGGCCCCAGCTGCCATCGTATCTGCGTCCTTCCTCCCGGCACCCTGGATTTTCCTAGGGAAGGCCCCAGATGTGGGTGGTGGCTGCTTGGGGCTGTCTGGTCAGGTCCCCATAGTGCAGTCTGCCTTGAGTCCCAGCGGGGAACACTGACCATGAAAGCTGTACTGTTGGGCAGGTGTGCTGGGCAAGGGTGGGTTGGGGGGCGAGGTGCAGGCGCCTGTCAGCCCTAGGAGACGGGGAGCGATGGACACGGTCCCCAGGGACAAGCTAGTGCAGGCCGGGACCAGGGGTGCCCTGGGATTTGGGGAGGCTTTGGTTTAACGGAGCACCTGAGCTGATGCCTGCTCACGCCTGCTTGGAGCCAGGCCTGCTTGAGTGTGTGTTGGGGGATGGTTGCGCTGTGGCAGAGAGTGGGGAGCCGCCAGGCCCAGACAGGGGCTGGCTTTCCAGGGGAGGCAGTTGGCTTTGAGGTTGGGGAGGCCGCAGGTGACAGGTGGGCAGCCCAGGGCCAGTGCTCTCCAGCTGCGTGACCTTGGGTCAGTCGCCACTGCCACCGGGGGCAGCCAAGGCAGGACCCCCACAGCCCTGTCCCCACTAAGGTGTGATCAGCCTAGCAGTGTCTCAGATGCTCCTGCAGCAGGGGCCGGCTGGAAACGCTGACCCAGCGCGGGGCTTGGCCGCGTGAGCGAGCTCGTCCGGGAATAAAGAGGCAACTGTGTCCGGTCCCCAGAGGCCACCTCCCCCCAGGACAGCCTCCGCCTGATGAAGCCTTTATGGCCCCAGGCAGGCGGGGGTAACGTGATCCCAGAGTGAGAACAGAGCTCCGGGCTGACTCCGGCGTGCAGCGGCAGCCCCCGTGGCACCAGCAGTTGCAGGTGTGCGTGTGTGCGTGTGCGTGTCATGTGTCGGCGTACGCACACACATGTGCGTGTGAGTTGCACGAGCATGCATGTTTTGTGCTCATGAGCATATGCATGTTTGTGTCCGTGTGTGTGTGAGTGTGCATGTGAACACATGCGTCGTGTGTCACGTGTGTGTGCTGTTCGTCATGGGCAGGCATGGCACGTCTCCAGCCACTCTTTCCACGGCCGAGGGCGCTGTGGTCAGTCTGTGGGGGGCTGGGCGTGGCGGCTGCCCGTGGAGCTGGCACGCGGTCCCCAGTCCCAGTGCAGCCTGGTCTGTCCCCTGCTCAGCCCCACCCCCGCCACCCCCGGTTCTGCCCACTCGTGGACACGGCCTCAAGTCTTGGTGTCCGTGGGGTGCCCTGCGAGTGCGGGTTCCCGCCCATAAGTGGAACCCTGTCCTCTCCCCCTCAGGCTGTTCCCACGGGAGGGGCCGGGCTGGGACGGAAGGCAGACTTCTTCATCCTGGCACTGGTGACAGCCGCCTGCGGTCGCCTGCTTCCCTCGCTGGGAGGTTTGGTCCCCTGCAGGCAGGTGGTGACTCAGGTGAGGGCCCAGACTGTGGTTTCTGGTCACCTGCTGCCCCGGGCTCTCCCAGGCCCCCTGGGAGCAGAGCCTAGACCTGCCGAGTGTGTGTGTCTTACACGTGACCTACACGTGACGGCCCTCGATCACGTGACGCCTGTGAGAGACGCCAGACCCACGAGGCCACCCTGAATGATCCCACCTGGCCAGGGTGCCCCACACAGGCACGTCCACAGACAGGAAGTGGTGGAGTGGTTGTCGGGGGCTGGGGCTGCGTGGGTGAGGGAATGTTAGGGAGCTCTGAATATGCGGACACCACTGAGGCATGTCCTCTAGCGGTGGGTGTGGCACGTGAACTGTCCCCATGAAACAAAGAGAAGGCAAAGCAAAGGGACCAGGGCCTGTCCTCGCCCCTCCACTGCCCGTGCCGGGCGGCCTGCGGCATCTTCTCACGGGCGCCCCGCTGCTCTCCACAGCAGGGCCCACATCCGGGGTGCACTCGGCCGCCAGGCTGCGCCGTGCAGTCCTCCCTCCAGACCGGGCCCCGTGGGGGCACCCCGGCTTCCTCCCGTCCCCTGCAGAGCGAACCCCACATGAGGCTGAAGCAGACTGCTGCCCACGCCCCCAGGGCTTGCCCAGGCAACTGAAGGCGGTCACCACATTTCCTGGGTGTCCACCCAAGGGTCAAAGGCTGTGGACACAGGAAGCTGGGCCAGGGCTGGTCCAGGGGCCAGTAAACTTTTATGGCCCTGACTTACCTTCCAGGCCTCAGAGGTGACTTGGAGGCCCTGGGAGTCCCCAGCCTCTCACGCCCTGTGGCCTGAGGCTCTGAGACCCCAGAGGTTGAGGAGAGGCTGGCCCTGGCGGGACAGGCCAGGTGTGGAACAGGATGGCCCCTCACACCCTCATCTGTCCTGGGGATGCAGCTCTGCCCTGGAAGCTGTGGAGTGGGGGTATAGCAGCCCCGGCCCCGGCTGGGTTTGAGCTTGGTGCTGGCAGCACTGGGCATGGGGGCCTCTCCTGGGGTCACCAGTGAGTAAGGGAGCGACCGGTCCAGCAGCGTTTTGGGGGTTTTCACTAGAGATGAGCCCTCCAGGAGCTCAGCCCACTCCTTTGGGGGGCTCAGGATGAGAGAGACCCGAGGCGGATGTGGGGGGCTGTCAGGGACAGCCTTCGGGATCCTGGGTGCTGACGGGCAGCGGGGCCTCTGTGGGAATCTGGTGGAAGGTGCTGCTCAGGGCGGGCTGGGCGTGACTGCTGGACCCCAGCTTTGAGAAGTCAGGGGCTGCCCCCCCAAACCCAGACCTGCCGCTTGTCTTGAAAAACCAGCCTGTCTGGAAGCCTGGGCCGCCCGCATTCCTGAGCCCCACAGTCCCCCACTGTTGGCCCTCGTGGGCCCTGGGGAGGTTCCCGAGAGGGGCCCACGTCCCCATAGCCTGTCACTGTGTGGGCTGGCGCCTGCTGCCACTGGTCCACGGGCTGGGGAGCTGTGTCCTCGCTCACTGGTATCCCCAGAGCCACCCCATCCTGGTCCTGGGGCCCGGGATGTGGCACCTCATGATGCAGAGAAGTCTTGCAGACGGGGCTAAGCTGAGAACCCTGAGGTGGGGGTGAGCGTGGATTCCTGGGGACCCAGGTCCTCATGAGCAGAGGACATTCTCCACTGGACGCGGGAGGGGAGCGGAAGACCGGCCGTGGCCTGGCGTGCAGGGGACACGGCCAGGCGGCCATGCCGGCAGCCGCGTGAGCAGTCGTGTGCCCCAGGCGTGCAGCGTGGAGCCCAGCTGGGGGCCCGGGTCCAGCTGGCCTGCACGTGCCACCTGCAGCGCCCCGTGGGGACCCACGTGTGCCGTTTTAACCCGCCAGGCTGTGGTCACCTGACGCGGCAGCCGAAGTGGGTCCAGGCTCCGTCAGCGCGTCTTGTGGCTCCTGCGATTTGGGGGTCTCTGCCTTCTTCCCAGAGGGGGCACGGAGTCTAGCCCTGATTGGACAGTGCTTTAGCAAGGTCGCTGTCCGTGACCTCAGCCCGAGCCTGGGGAGCTCCTCCCGCGGGACACTGTGCCCTTCGGGCTCGGACGAAGGTCCTTGTGATGTTCTCGGCACCGGGCTGGACGAAGGAGTCTGCGGAGGCCGCTGATTGGTCAGGCATCTGGCCGGGGGCAGCCCCAGCCACCGTCCCGCTCAGGGCTCTCCAGTCCAGGGAGCCAGGTGGAGTGACCTGCCGTGCAGGCTGACCTGAGGCACAACCGTCATCAGGCAGGCGACGGGACGGTAGCAAGTTGAAGGAGGGGCGGTCCACCCTCCACACAGACCGCGGACAGACTGCTCGCGTCGGCATCGAGGACCGCGAAGTCAGGGTCAGGGGCTTTGGCTTAGCATTGGCATGGGGGAGGAGGACCCAGGGGTCACAGGAGACCCCCAGCTCCGTGTGTCTGAGGCCACAGACCTGCACAGGCCGGTCCCTGGACGGAAGCTGCCGTGTCCGCTCAAGCTCGGGGCCCCGGTGTCTGAGTGCTTCATGGAGCACCCGCCTCCCCCAATGGCCATCGCAACATCGTCGTTCCGCCTTGCCCCACCTGGGGCTGTCCGGGCCGCTGCCCGGCCCGCTGGTCTACAGTAGACAGGTCTGCAGACCTGCGGTCAGCAGAGGCATTGGCCAGAGCCAGCCAGCCACAGGCGACCCAGACCGGTGTCCCCGGAGCCCGGCCCAGGCGACCCAGACCGGTGTCCCCGGAGCCCGGCCGCAGGCCCTCTTTCCTGCATACACGTTTGTTTCTCCAAACGTCACTCCTTGCTGCGGGCTCGGTTCTGCTTCCCCGGGGCAGCGTCTTCCAGCGGCCGCCCGTCTGTCCTGGGTGGGGTGCGGCTGGGTGGCGGGCGGTGGGGCACTGACACGCTGCTGCTTTCTCCTTGGGCCCCCGCCTATCCCTGGGGTGGCACCTGGGGTCCCTGCGTGTGCCCTGTCACCAGCCCCAATGGAGTCTGGCTCTGCTGCTTTCACTCTTGGAGTTAGGCTGGAGTGGTCACCCCCAGCCCAGGGCCACCTCCGGTCACTGTCTGCTTGGCCAGGCGTTGACAGTGCCGGGGCTGGGGTGTCAGCTGAGCGGCCTCCCGGCTCGGCTCCTCAGAGGCGCTGTTGGTCCCCCTGTCCTGCCAGGTGGAGTGGCTGCCTGATGCCTCAGCCTGGGTGCGAGGGACAGGGGCTCATGTCCAGGAGGACAGGAGGTTTTGCAAAAGGTGGCTTTGGGTGAAGCACGTGAGCTCAGCCCCAGTGGGGACCTGTAGAGGCGGAGGGTCCTGCCGGCCACCTCTCACTGCATGTCTGAGCCCTTTTCCCCGCCTGGAAGCCCGAGGTCACACGCGTGGCGCCGGCCTGATCTGGTCGGCAGCGCTCCGCCTGCTGGCTGCCAGGAGTCTCTGGGATTCGGGCCGAAGGTCAGGGCAGCTCCTGCTGGGTTTGCCGCCTCCCGCTGTTCAAGGCTCCGGAGGCAGCTGTGCCACTGGCCACACGTTGGGTGGCTGAGACCGTGGGTACCTGTGCCCTCCTGGTCTTGGAGGCCAGATGTCCAGAGACCAGGGTGTGGCAGGGCGGAGCTCGCTCTGCAGGCCCCAGGTGGTCCTTCCTGCCCGCCACCCCTGGAGGCTCCCGGGACCCTTAGCTTGTGGCCACCTCACTCAGGTCTCGGCCCCTCTCACTCACGTGACTGTCTAGCCCTCACTCCTGTGAGGCAGCGGTCTGCTCCAGCGTGACCTGGTCTCCACCGATCCCGCCTGCGGAGACCCCGTTTACTGATGAGGGTCGGCTCGCAGGTCCCCGACAGATGTGAGTTTGAGGGACAGCTCCCTGCAGCACGGGGCCTTCTCCGAATCCCTGGTCCCTGCTGGCTCTTGGGCCCAGGGCCTCCCCTTGGCCCCATGTCCCCCTTTTCCTGCCTTCTCCTATGGTCCCACCCCGAGACCCCCAGCCTCAGTGGTCAGTAGATGAGGGGTGGGCCTCTGAGACTGAGGGAAACAGCTACCGCACCCCCAGGACCCTCACCTCCTTTGTTCTCGGGGAGCCTGCTCACAGAGGTGGCTGTCCAGGTGCGTGCCCCCTCGTGGGTCCTGGGGGAGCTAAGCTGTGCCCGCCAGCTCAGGCCGGCCACTGGGTCTTGCCCACGCTGAGCCCGCCCTCCCTCGCCCGTGCAGGATGTCCCCGCTCCTGCCCTGCCAGGGCCCCCCACTGGGGACTGACCACAGGCCGGCTCTGACCCGCAAGGTGTGGAGGGGGCTCCCCCACCCATAGTGCTCCGGCCTCCACGGACACCCCTTCCCCCAGAGGGTCCTGTCAGCCAGATCGGCCCGGCCAGGCCCGCCCTGCTCCTGTCCCGGTCTCAGCCCAAGGCGGGGGTGGCCGGAGAGGCTGCTGTCCTGTACCCCTGAGAGGCCAGCAGGTCCCTGCCACCTAGAGACGTGGTTCTGGGGCTCAGCCTTGCCCTGTCTTGGCAGGACGTGGATGAGATAGCGGGCGGCTGGCTCAGCGTGTTGGGGGCTGAGCCGACAGCTCAGCGTAGTGCGAGGCCCTCGGTCTGTCTTGGGGCATCGGCCCCGCGGCAAGGTCCGGCCTGGGTGACGGAGCCTGGGACGCGTCCCGGGGTCAGGCTCTCCCAGCTGCCGGCCTCTCCCCACCTCTCACTCGGATGGTCCTGTCTGGGCGCCGACCCCTTGGTCTGTCTCCCACGATGACGCGTGTGACGGCCCTTCTCAGGGGAAACCCTGCCAAGGTGAATTACCCCCTCGAGGTCACCTGCGTCCCACCCATCCCCAGATGTGCATCTCCACGTGCTCCTGGGCCTGGCCTTTCGGCCG